>CAUYRB010057045.1:0-13092 GCA_963574695.1 Propithecus perrieri
ATAAACTTATAAAACTATATCTTTGTCTCTGTGTATTCTTTTATTTCTTTTATTTTCCATTTTTCTCTATTATTTTCTTATCCCTTGCAACTCTACCAAAGGGACCCGGTTTTTTGCTGGGAGCTTAGCTACCTCCCCGCAAAGGAGGAAGGACATTTAAAATTGACTATAGTAAGAACATTCTAAACACATTTCCCCATCTTTTTAAAGTGCTTTTAAGGTGGTATCTTTGGTATAAAACCTTCCACTCTCCTTAATCTTCGTCAACAATATTAGCAATATTATTTTACTTACTATTGAGACTTGAATTCTGTTTTAATTTGGAATGTGACTATGTGACTGCTTCGTTGTTGTTACATAATTTCCAGATATCTTTCTTTAGAAACAATTAGTTTCTGATTATGGAAATGACACAGGTTCCCAAATCTATTAGAAAATTTAAAATGACTAAAATTAAGACCAAAAATTTACTAAGTATTAGTACAAGGTTCTTAAATCACAAACAGTTGGACAAATATAATTATTATTAGTTTATAAATATCTTCCTATACTTACATTCATTCAGTAAAAAAATTAAAAAGAAATATTTTATACCATACACTGCTCCATGAACTCCAACATACTCCATTTTAAGAAAAATAATGAGATGTTAACATAAAAGCAGTGGTGAGGTTTAATTTGAATTCTTCAAACTGATGAGGATTAATATGTATTGATAAACAGAGACAGAACCACCACCAATCTGGAACCCAACTTCCAAATTTCAACAAAACTCGAGGTGCTAGGTGTATAGTGTGGGTGTTCTTATGTAGGGGAATAAATAAAACTTAGATGTTGATATAAATATTTTAAATGTTTGTAAAAATTCAAGGGTAAGTGCCAGTATAGAGATGAGAAAGACCACATAAACCACTAGGAGAGAGAGAAAATTAAAATCAAAAACAAAAAAATCTCCTGAAAATAGCAAAGTTAACAAACAGGAAGTAAGAGTTAAAACAAATGCATGAAAACCATGATAAATATTCATATAAGACAGAAGGAATTTAAAAATGTGATTAACAAAAAATGTAAGTACATTATATCTGAATTTAAATTCTATCAAATATTTTTAAGGAAGATAAAAATCTTCCAAAATCATTAGACAATAAGATTACAGAACCTGAACAAGAGACCAATTTGGCTTTGAATATGAATTTAAAAATGTTTTGGAAGGGAAAATAGCAAACTGAATCTAACACTATAAAGTGAAATATGTTCCAAAAATACAAGGATGGTTCAATTTTAAGACATTCATATATCCACATATTTTACCAAATGAATAGATCAAAGAACAAAATTCATATGATCATCTCAACAGATGCTTTAGAACGACCACCTAAGCATCTGCCAAAATTTTATAAGCATTCCTGATTTTAGAGGAAGCAAAACTCTTAGCAATACAGAAATATAAAGAAATGTTTAAAGCATCTACCAACAATTTAATGGTGAAAGATCAGAAGCATTCTTATAAAGTGGGAATCAAGGTAATATCATCCTATTCAACATTTTTCTAGCATTTCTAACCAATATGCTAAAAGAAAAAAAAAGGCATAACTGCCTAAAACTGCCAAAAAAACCCACCAAAGTATAAAAGAATTATAAAGAAGTGTGAGCATTTTTCTGAAGAGATGTTCATGACTTTAATCAGTTTCTCAAAGGAATTTGGGATAATCGCTTTAATGAGTGTGTGTTTGGTGTGGGGGCTGCCATCACTGTCAGAGAATGATCCAGCACAATCATTTTTAGATCTGTGGTAAAAAGTGGTGAGTGACAGTAAGATGGGGAAGGGAAAATATATGTATTAATATTGTAAATAAAAACTTAAATTTGAAACTAGTGTGCAAATTCATCACCTCTTATGTAATGATACAAGTTATTGTAAATGAAAAAAGTTGGAATCCAGTGACAGTCATAATTCTAGTCACAACTTTCACTTTACTTTAAATACAATCACATGTTGCTTAATGACAGAGATACATTCTGAGAAATGTGTCATAAGACAATTTTGTTTCGCTGTGTGAACATGATAGAGTACACTTACACAAAACACAACTAGGCATATGGTATAGCCTATGGCTCCTGGGCTACAAACAGCATGTTATTGCATTGAATACTGTAGACAACTGTAACACAATGGCTAACATGTATCTAAACATATCTAAACAGAAAAGGTACAGTAAAAATAGGGTATTATAATCTTATGGGGACCACGGTCATATGTGTTCTCCATCGCTGACCGAAACCATGTGTTATGTGGTGCCTACCTGTATTAAATTATGACTACAGAAACCTTAATTTTTAAATGACTGGATCCATAACAATTTTTAATACAAATAAGAGATTTTTTTCTTACTTAAAATTTTTATCTAAAAAAAACTTTTGTAGTTTCAAATTTTATTAGTCATAATGAGATCAAAACCTCCATTTTATAAAATATTTAGAAAACTTTGTCACAATCTGTCATAAAATGAGCTAAGTATGGTACAAAAATGCATACAAAAATACTGTATTGGTTTTGTTCTTAATAGTGGTTTAATATAAAGCTGCAGGAAGAGAAACAGAGGAATCATGTAACAACTAATATTAGATTGATTGAGTTTTCCTGACCATGACAAAAGCTGTTTCAGGACCAGCTTACAGCCGGCTGTAGACAAACTTTTAGAATGAGATCAACTATGCTCTTTATAAAATACCTGCTGGTTTGTGACAGGAACTGCAGTATAATTTTGCTTGTTCCATTAGTTTGTTCATAAAATTATTATATCCATTAAGTAGGAGCTGGGATGAAGATTTTAGGTACAATTAAACTACTGTCTGTGGTTAAACAATACTTAGTTTCCAACCAATATTAACAAAAACCAATCTAGATAACTGGGGGAAACAATTTAGCAAAAAATTGATTACTATCCGCAGAAGAATCAATAAATATCTCTAAGTAAGTATTTTTTCCAACTACAGTTGGCCCTCTGTATTTGCAAGTTCTGCATCTGCAGATTCAACCAACAGCAGATGGAAAACACTCAGGAAAATCAATAAATACATAAAAATAGCACAACAATATAAAAAAACTCCAACATGATATAAAAACCATTTACATAGCATTCACATAGTATTAGATATTATACATAATCTAGAGATGATTTAAAGTACACAAAAGGATGTACATAGGTTATAAGCAAATACTATGCCATTTTAAATCAGGGACTTGAGCATCCTTGGTGATTTTGGTATCCTGGAGGGTTCTGGACCCAAATACTATGCCATTTTAAATCAGAGACTTGAGCATCCTCTGATTTTGGTATTCTGGAGGGTTCTGGACCCAATCCCCTTGGAATACCAGGGGATGGCTGTATTCACTAGCTTCGGATAAAAATGAATTAAAAATCTCTGAAACCACTAACAGCAACTGCTGAAAGATTAAGATCCAAGGAGAACAGAATTACCAATTCAAACTTTTTAAGGAAAGAATTATGATATGCCAAGATAAGATTTCTACATATCAAATCCTCTTGAGCATGCTGAAAACAATGTGTTCAACCTTCATATAATAAAGCTATACACGTGAGAAATGGTTTTGCCTTACCAATATTGGGACTTGCTATTACACTTTCACCTTCCTCCCAAAAATAAAGCCTAGATTAGGGAAAGGGAAGAATACGATACAAGTAAAATTGTGTTAAGATTTTATAGGAAGATATAAATTTCCAAAATTGGCAATGAATGGATGAGATAAAACCCTGAAACAAAAGCCATGATGGAAGAGAACATTCTTAAAAAATAATTCCTCAGAAAAGACAAAAAAAAAAAAAAAACAGAGAGAGAGAGAAACCAATCTCACTTACAAATGTACATGCAAAATTCCAAAATTAAACATTAGAAAATAGAATTCAGAATGTCAAAATAATATTGCAACCTAATAGTTAAATATCAATAAATCTTTTAATATAATTGGCCTCATTAAAAAGTCAAAAATAAAAAAAATTAATGAATACCAAATAGTCAACAAATAAAAACATCCATTACTGATTAAAAACTATATAACTATAGTTATATACAATTATACATAACTATAAAAGATAACTGAGAAGCCATAAAAAAAAATGGCTGATTCATTTGACCAGAAGTTAAAAAATAAAAAACTACAGGAGAATATTTGTAACATTAATCCAAAGGACTAATTTCAGAAACATATATAAAGACTATAAATCCCTCCAACTCTCTCTCCAATGCATGGAAAAAGAATGTAATAAGCAAACAATGCAGAGAACAGAAATGAAACAACTCTTAAATATACAAAAAGATGTTTACCTACTCCCAAAAGTATAAATATAAAGCTACACTGAGGTGCCACTGTCAAATATCCAAGTTTGATAACACACTATACTGAGGAGGACATGGGAAAAACAAGCACTATCATTTGTATCGGTGGAGTGCACATTAGCACTACCTCTGTAAAGAGCAATTTCACAACCTCTACCAAAATTATAAATACACATATCCTCTGGCCCGATAATTCAGCCTACTTTTAGGAATTTGTCCTACAGAAATATTACCATGTGCACAATTGATATATGTGTAGGCAGTTATTCACTGTAGCATTGTTTGTAAAACCAATAACTAAAAACATCCATCATTATATTCATGAACAATGAACTTGTCAAAGAAATTATCCCTATTTAAATAAGAGAACATCATAAGCCACAAAAAGATGAGGAAAGTCTTTAGGAATGTAAATAGGAAGAACTCCAGAATATAAGGTTAAGTGGCTAAAACAAGTTCGGAATGGTATAGACTGTACTCCTGTGTGTGTGTGTAAGAGGGATAAAGGAAAATACAAATATTTGCTTATATATGGAGAAACTAGCATGTATATAAAACAGATGACTTTAGCTGCTTGATAAGAGATTTGTACCTGGGGGAAAGGCTACAAATCTTTCATTTTTATATACCTTTTGGATTTTCAACCACATAAGTGTATTATTCATTCACAAAATTACCTTAAAAACTAAAAAAAACCAAAAAAACAACAAAAAAATTTTAATGAGTTGATAAAACAATCACTATATACAGGATACACTGTGGTTTTTGTTTTGTTTTGTTTTTGAGACAAGAGTCTTGCTCTGTTGGCCGGGATAGAGTGCCATGGCATCAGCCTAGCTCACAGCAACCTCAAACTCCTGGGCTCAAGTGATCCTCCTGCCTCAGCCTCCTGAGTAGCTGGGACTATAGGTGTGTGCCACCACACCCAGCTAATTTTTTCTATTTTTAGTTGCCCGACTAATTTTTTTTTTTCTATTTTTTAGTAGAGACAGGGTCTTGCTCTTGCTCAGGCTGGTCTTGAACTCCTGAACTCAAGCAATCCTCCAGCCTCAGCCTCCCAGAGTGCTATGATTACAGGCATGAGCCATAGCACCCAGCCCAGGATATACTGTTATACAGCTGAAAAATCTAAGCAAATCCACTGAAAATTTAATAGAAGTAATTTAGTACGTTAACTGATTTTAATTAATAATAAGAATCAATTTCCCATGTTTAAATGATAAATTAAAATACACATGACTTGGGCTAACACTCAACGATGCTAAGAATCTGAACATGAATCTTACTTCTTTCCCTAATTGCATCTGGTTCTCTGAATCACCAAACCTGGCTTCCACCACTGGGCATTGCTATTGCACCTACAGAACACCAAGAGGTGTTCACAGTACTGCAACTCTGAACCACCCAGGCCTGAGGTCCCCAACCCTCACGGACTGGTACCCGTCAGTTTCTCCGTGGCCTGTCAGGAACCAGGCTGCACAGCAGGAGAGGAGCAGCAGAGGGAGAGCAAGTGAAGCTTCTTCTGTATTTACAGCCACTCTGCAACGCTCACATCACTGCATAAGCTCCGACTCTTGTCAGATCTGCGGCAGCATTAGATTCTCACAGAAGCGGGAATGTCAGGGATCTAGGTTGTGAGCTCCTTATGAGAACCTTAGGGCTGGTGATCTGAGGTGGAGCTGAGGTGGTGATGCTACCTCTCGGGAGCAACTGCAAATACAGATTATCATTAGCAAAGAGGTCTGACTGCACAATAAATGTAATGTGCTTCCCGAATCATCCTCCCCCCCAAAACACCCCAACCCGTGAAAAAATTTTCTTCCATGAAACCAGTTCCTGGTGCCAAAAAGGTTGGGGTCCGCTGGCCCAGGCCACTTCTCATGCAGAAACTAGACCTTTAAACCACCTGAGTCTGTCAGCCAGTTCTGGCTTCAGAGATGCTCTGTAACTTGTGATGTTTATTAAATTTGTTATCCCTAGCTGAATCTGCAAAGCAAATTAGGTGAAATCCATTTTTAAAATACACATGATAATTTAAAGAAAAAAAATCCCAACAGTCTTACAGAGTCTATATAATATGCATGTAAGATTTAATATATATAGACATAATACATATGAAAACGATAGCATAAAAGATGGCAGGAAGCAGGGGATAGTAGCGCTGGTAAATAGACCTACACAACTGCAAAGTATCTGCATTTTATGTGAAGTCGTACAATATGAAAAGTTAAGGATATATATTGCAATCCTTATAGCAATTAATACAAAAAGGCAAAGAGGCAGATAGCTAAGAAGCCAGTAGTTAAATTAAAAGAGAATACTAAAAAATATCCAAATAATCCTAAAAGAGAAGAAAGTGAGAACAAAGGAACCAGAGAGGGGACAAAGAGAAAACAAATCATTTAAAAAAGCGAACCTTAATCATGTTGATAATTGCATTAAATGTGCATGGACTTAAACACTATAATTAAAAGGCAGAGATTATCAGAACAAATAAAAAAGAAGATATGTACTTTATATGTAAAGATAAAAAGAATAAAAGCATATAAATAAAGATATATCCTATACATTTCAAGCATAAGAAAGCTTAAGTAGCTACATTAGTATCTGATAAAGCAGACTTTAAGACAGAGTATTTGTCTAAAGAAAGAGATTTCAAAATGCTAAAAATTTAATTCATCAGGAAGCTATAATAGCCATAAATGTGAGTACCTAATAACAGAGCCTTAAAATACACAAGCAAAACCAAAGAAAATTAAAGGGAGAAATAGATAATTTGATAATCTTAGTAAGAGATTTAAACTTCTTGATCAGCAATGGACAGAACTATAAAATATTAGTAAAGACAATCTGAACTATCAACCATTTTGACCAAATTGGTATTTATAACACACTACACTTAACAACTGAGAAAAATACATTATTTTTGGTGTACATGGTACATTTGCCAATACAGCCCATATGCAAGGCCACAAATCACAAATCTAAAAGAACTGAAATCATAAATAGTGCTCTGACAGCAACAGAATTAACTTAGAAACAAACAACAATAAGATATCTAGTAAAATCCCTAATATTTGTACATTAAACAATACACTTCTAAAAAACCTCATGGGTCAAAAAATAACTCAACGAGATTAGACCTCAGAACTAAATAATAATGAACCTAAAGCAATACTGTGTAGCAAAGAAATTTAACCTTGCCTTTGTCCTTGACTCCTGAGCAGTAATCGCCAAACTCTTGAAATGTCTTGCCTGATAAGACTGTCTTTAAAAAAAAAAAAAAAAAAGACTGTGTTTATCTGCCTGGGGACTTTGGGCCATGCCATATGGTCTAACAATGTCATTTATGGTGGGGGGGGAGTTGGGTCACAGTATCAGCTTGACTTCTTGGAGGGGCTGAAGACAAGTCAGCACTATGAGTAGCCAATCATGTAGGCGTGATTGAGCCCGGATAAAAACTCTGGACAGCAAGGCTTGGATGAGTTTCCCTGGTTGGAAAATTCAGTGTATACTGTCACACACTGTTGCCATAAGAGTTTACATTGTCCATGACTCCCCAGAGAGAGGTCAACTGGAAACTCTTCCTTTGGAAGTTTCCTGGACTTTGCCCCCTGTATCTCTTCCTTGGCTGAGTTTAATTTATATCCTTTCACTGTAACAAACCTTAAGTGTCAGTAAAATAGTTTTTGGTGAGTTCTGCTGAGTGCTTCTAGTGAACTACTGAACCTGAGGGTGGTCTTGGGGGACCCCCAAACTTGTAACTGGCATCAGAGGTGAGTGATCTTGTGAATTGTTTTGAAACTTTACAAGTACTTAAATAAAAATTTGTAGCTTTAATTGCTTGTATTAGAAATGAAAGCTTAAAATCAATGACCTAAAGGATCTACCTCAAGCCAAGAACTACCTAAATAAATAAATAAATAAATAAATAAATAAAGACTAAGTAAACCTGAAGAGAAGGAAATAATAAAAGGCAGAAATCATTGAAATAGAAAACAGACAAAGAAGGGGGAATATTAACAAAGCCAAATATCATCAAAATAGATAAACCCCTTTAGACTTAGAGGAAAAAGAGACAGAATATAATCATCAATATCAACGAATACAAGAGAAGTTACCACTCCAAAACCTATACACCTTACAAAGATAATACAAAAATAATTATGAAAAGCTTTAGGCCAACAATTCAACAGGTTAGATGAAACCAAGAAATTCCTTGAAAAACATATCTCACCACACACAATATTCTGACACAATATGGAACAGTAAAGCTGAGTGGCCCTACAGATTTATATATGTTTATATATATTTCTTTACATCTTTAATATCTATTAAAGCTCAATTTGTTAGCAAAATCCTTCCCACCGAGAAAACTTCAGGCCCAGAAGTGATTTCTACCAAACATTTAAGAAAGAAATAATATCAATTTTACAGAAATTCTTTCAGAAAATAAAGCATTTCCAACTATGAGAGTACCATAACCTTAATACTATTAATAAAACCTGACAAAGACATTCTAAAACAAGAAAATGATAGATGAATATCCGTCACGAACAGAATACAAGAGTCCTTTTTAAAATTTGGCAAACTGAATATGAAAAGGATGATTCAAAGGATAAAACATTATGACAAAATAAGGCTTACCACAGGAAGGCAAGGTTAGTTTAACATCGGAAAAATAAATCAGTGTAATTCTCTGTATTAACAGAATAAAGGAGAAAAATCATATGAACATTTTGATAGAAGTATATGTGATCCAATTTATTACCAATTCATGATAAAATTCTCATCGAACTAAAAATCCAGAGGAACAATCTCAATTTGATAAAGAGCATTCATGAAAACCAAACAGCTAACATATCTAAGGATGAAATATAAAACATTAAGGTGGGGGAACAAGACAAAGGGTGCTCACTCGCCTTACTCCTATTCAACATTATGCTGGAGGTCTTAACCATGGCTAGAAGGCAAATAAAAGAAATAAAAAATATAAAAGCCAATAAGGATGAAGTAAAACTGTCTCTATTTGTAAATGACATGGATTGTTTACAATGAAAATCCCAAGGAATTTACAAGACTATCAAAATGACAGTTTAATTTGGGAAGGTTGCAGGATACAATGTTAATCAATCAAATTGTATTTTTTATACCAAGAGTGAATAATTGGAAGTCAAAACTTTTTAAAAATTCCATTTGCACCAACTCTGAAAAAAGATAAAATACTTAGGAATAAATTTAACAAAAGATGTGCAAGATGTCTTCACTGCAAATTACAGAACACTGCTAAAAGAAATTAAGACCTAAAGAAACAAACACATTATATGTCTGTGGACTGGAAGACTCATTATCAAGAAATTCATTTTCTTTAAATGATTAATAGGTTCAATGCAATCCCAATAATAATTCCAGCAAACTTTTTGTTGAAACTAATAAAGTGATTCTAAAATGTTAAAATGCCAATGATCTAGAAGAGATGAACCAAGTTTTAAAAAGAATAGTAAGAAGACATACAACTTACATTACCTGGTATCAAGACAGTGTGGTATTAGCCAAAAGGTGGAAAGATATATCAATGGAACAGAATAAAGAGTTCAGAAATAAATTTACACACGTACAGTCAATTGATTTTTGGCAATTAACAATGGAAGCAATTCAACAAATGGCACCGCAGTGACTGGATAGCTATGTAGAAAAATATTAATATCAACCTTTATCCCACATCATACAAAAAATTAACTTGAAATGGATCACAGATATAAATGTAAAATCCAAAACTATAAATTTCTAGAAGAATATATGAGAAAATATTTTTTGTGAACTTAGACCAGGAAAAGATTTACTAATATAGAACATAAAAAGCACAATGATTAAAGTTTTAGATAAAGTAGGCTTTATTAAAACTTTTGCTCTTTGAAAGTCACCACTAAGAAAAGTAAAAGGCAAGTACAGAATGAAATAAAATATCTATAATAAATATATCTGACAAAGGACTCATATCTGAATATACAAAGATCTTTTATAATTCAACCACAAGACAAACAATTCAGTTTTATAAAATGGGGAACAAATTTACACAATACTTCATGTATTAGTTTACTAGAGCTACTGTAACAAAGTACCACAAACTGGGAGGTTTAAACAACAGAAATTTATTGTCTCATAGTTCTGGAGGTTAAGTCTGAGATCAAGGCATCAGCAGAGTTGGTTTCTTCTGAGGGCTGTGAGGAAGAACCTGTTCCATGTCTCCCTTCCTAGCTTCTGGTGGCTAGTTCACAATTTTGAACATTCCTTGGGTTATAGATGCATCACCCCAATCTCTGCCTTCATCTTTACATGCTGTACTTACTCTGTCATATCTCTTTGTTCAAATTTCCCCTTTTTATAAGAACACCAGTTATATTAGATTAGCACCCACTCCAATGACCTCATTTTAACTGGATCATCTCTGTAAAGGCCCTAACTCCACATAAGGTCACATTCTGAGATATTAGGGCTAAGGACTCCAATATATCTTTTTCGGGTGGGGATGGAGACCCATACCACTTTACAAAAGAAGATAAACTAATGTCAAGCATGAAATGATGCTCAACAGCACAAATCACCAAGGAAATGCAAAGTAAAACCACAATGTGATACCCACTAAACCACTGCATATCCACTAAAATGGCTTTTTGTGAGGTTGGTGTAAGGACAAGCACTGGTGAATTTATGGAGCAACTGAGACTCTCATACACTGCTGAAAACCAACATTCTTATATCTAGGATATTAAAACGACCACTAGACATTTATGAAAGAGAAATAAAAACATATATCCACACAAAAACTTGTACCTGAAGAGTCATAACACCTTTATTCACAATAGCCAAGAACTGTTAACAATCCAAATGTCCATCAACAGATATGAATAAACAAAATGTAATATATCCAGACACTGGAATACACCTCTGCAATAAGCAGCAGCAAATTACTTACATAACCAACAACTTCAATGAATCTCAAAAGCATTGTGAGTTAAGAAACCAGACACAAAAGCATCTTACTGTATGAATCCAATTATATAAAATTTTTGAAAATGTAAAATAATTTATAGTGACAAAGGCAGATCGGTGGTACCAGGTGGGGAGTGGAGGGTTGAATGGAATGCAAAAGAGCGCAAAGAATCTTTTTGGAGTGAGGGAAATATTCTGTATCTTGAGTGTGGCAGTGGCTTCACAGGGTTTGCACCTGTCAAAACTAACCAAACTGTACACTTTACATGGATGCAGCTTACTGGATGTAAATTTTACTTCAATGAAATTGAATAAATAAAATAGTAAATACCTGTAAATCTATTAGAAAAGATTCCACTCCCAACAGCAACAACAACAAAAATGGGAACTTTAATTAAACTTTAAGGGCTCAACTTCTATGAAGAAAACTTTAAAACTTTACTGAACAGAATAAAGGAGCAATGAACAAATATAGCTGTTCTTGGATAAAGGTCCAATATTTTAATAGTTGGAATTTTCTAAGAAAATAATCTATAATAATGTTTTGCAATTAATATATCAACACAGCTTTATTAGGGTGGGTGAAAGTATCTGGCATGGTATTAATAATCATCTGAAAAAACTAGAATATGAGAAGCCAAGAAAATTCTGAATTAAAAAGTCATGAGATGCAAATGGTTTTATCAAGTATAGAGAAGCACTGGAAGGCCTCAATAATTAAAAGCTAGTTAGCAGCACAAACAAAAATAAACAAATCAATTTAACAGAACAGAGTCTGACAACCAACCAAAAAACATGCAAATTTAATAACTGTGATAAGAATAATATCTTAAGTCAGTAGAGGAATAACAGATTATTGAATGAATAGCGTTTGGTAAACAGCCATCTGGAAAAAAAATCAGGATACTTATGGCATAACAAACTAAAAAAAAATAATTTACATGTTAGATCACAGAACATAGGTAAATTTGTTACCATGTAAGAAATAATATCCAGAAACAAAAAAAGACTAATAAATTTGAATAAAGTTTAAAACTTCTATATCACCAAAGGAAGAAAACTGCAACCAGTTTGGGGAAGAGGAGGGAAAGGGAACGCTCAATTATATTCCAAAGAACCAGTTTTTAAATGTATAATAAAAGTCTCACAAATCAATTTTTAAAAAAAGGAAAAAGAAAAATGAGCAAGAGATATGAACTAGCAGCTCATTTAAAAAAGAATTACAAATAGCTAATAAACAATGAGAAGACATTCAGGTGTTCATTTTCCTACTCATGAAGAAACACTCATTAGTATAATGATATATCATTTTTACCTGGGCAGATCAACAAAAACATAAATGTCTGAGAAGACCTAGTTTTGAAAAAGGTGTGGGAAAACAGGAACTCTAAAATAGGTGGAAATATAAATGAGAATAACTTTTCTTTCCAGCCATTAAACATTATCTATCAAAATTAAAAATACATATAACCTTTGACTTGGAAATTTTATTTTTATGATAGTAGCAAAATAGTTATTATTCACAAATGATATTACCATTTGTATACAAAATATAAAATAATAAATACATAAATCAATAATTTGAACAGGTATTGTTTTAAAGCTTTAGTAATTAAGATAATGTGTATTGGCACAGGGTTAGACAAATTGATGAGTGGAACAAAAGAGTTCAGAAACTCTGAATTTATGACAGTACAGATCATTAGGAGAATGGAAACAATTTGTTAATAAATGATTGGT
>CAUYRB010057046.1:0-68594 GCA_963574695.1 Propithecus perrieri
ACCATCAAATTGGTATTAACTAATCAACACATAAATGCACATATCAGAACAACATCTATTGGCTGCTGGGGAAGGGGGAGGGCGGCGGGAGGAGGGGGGAGGAGGGAGGAGGGGACGGGTATTTGTATACACAAGGAGTGCCATGTGCACTACCCGAAGGATGGACATATTTGAAACACGGACTTGGGGGGGGGGGAACCAAGGGCAACACATGTAACCTAAACATCTGTAACCCCATAATATGCTGAAATAAAAAAAAAAAAAGAAAGGAAAACTCCCTCTGAAGTCTCTTTTATAAGAGTACTGATCGAATTGTGAGAACAGAGCCCTCATGACTTAATCAGTTCCCCAAAGGACCCACCTCCTAATACCACCGCAATGGCGATTAAATCTCAATATGAATTTTGGAAAGGATACATAATCAAACCATAGCATTTATCCCCTGGCCCCCAAAAGTCATATTCTTCTCACATTAATTAATTGATATTAATATATTTAACATTAAATATATAATATAGATATTTAAATATATTGATTAATTAATATATTAAAATATATTCATTTTTTATGAATTTTTAACTCATTCTGCATCAACTGTAAAATCTAAGTCCAAAGTCTCATCTGCATATAACCTACATAATATGTGGGTGAGACTCAAGGTAAAAGTCATCCTGAGGCAGATTCTCCTCCAGCCAGAGCCTGTAAAATCAAACAAGGTATATGCTCCAAAAATATCACGTTGGTACAAGCATAAGACAGACATCCCCATATCCCACTTTCTGGACACACTGGGGTGGGGGACGGACGCCTAAGGCTCTGGGTGATTCCACTCCTATAGCTCTTCTGGGCATTGCTCCAGTGAGGACTTTTTGGTGGTCCTAACTTCACAGCTCCACTAGGTGTTACCCTAGTGGGGACTTTCTGTGACAGTCCCACCCCTGTGGCACTTCTCTGCCTAGGCTACATGACTTTCAAAGTATCCTTTGAAATCTAGTTAGAGAAGACTGTGTTTCCAAAGCTCTTGCATTCTGTGCATATGTAGAGTTAGCACCACATGAATACCACCAAGGCTTACTGCTCATGTCCTCTGGAGAAGTGGACTGAGCTGCACCTGGGGATTCTTGATCCACAGCTGGGGTGGCCAAGAAACACTGCACTGGGCTGTAGGAAGCAAAGATTTGGGTTAAGCACTGGGCAGCAAGCTCTAAGATCCCACAGGCACCCTGGGCCACTCTCTTGAAATTTTTCTGTCCTCAGTTGGCCTGTGATGGGCATGGCCGTCTTGAAGATCTCCAAAATACCATTGTCTTGATGGATAGCATCTGGCTTCCTTATCCATACAGATCTCCTCATCACATGGTCACTTGGTTTTCTCTCCTAAATATACTTTTTATTCTTACATGGTCAGGCTGAGAATTTTCTAAATTTTTATGTTCTGCTTGCTTTTTGATTATAAATTCCAACTGTAACTCATTTCTCTCTTTTTGCATAATACTACAAACAGTTACGAGAAGCTATTCAGCACTCTGAACACTTTGGTTGGAGATTTCTCTTGCCAAATATTCTATTAATAGTTCATTACTCTTAAATTTTACCTTCCATGAAATACTAAGACATGACCACAATTCAACCAAGTTCTTTGACATTTTGTATAAGGATAAGCTTTATTCTAGTTTCCAATAAGATATTCCTTATTTCTGTCTAAGACCTCATCAGAATGGCCTTTACTGTCCATATTTTTACCAATATTCTGTTCACAACCATTTAGATAATGTCGAAGACTGAGTACAGCTTTCTTCTTCTTTTGAGCTCTCACCAGAATCACCTTAATGCTCCCTTTATGACAATACAGGTTTTTTTCCAGCATACACTTCAAAACTTTACCTATTATCTAGTTCCAAAGCTGCTTTCACATTTTCAGGTATTAGTTATTACAACCTCTGCTTTTTTTCTGGGCTTTTCTTGGTCTGTTTGTGCTATTATAAAAAAATACCTGAGACTAGGTAATTTATAAACAATAACAATTTCTTTATTACAGTTCAGGAACCTAGAAGTCCAAAATCAAGGCACAAGCATGTTCATTATCTGACAAGGGCCTGATCTTACTGCTTCCAAGATGACACCTTGTTGCCATGTCCTTACATGGCAGAAGGCAGAAGGGAAAGAGAGGGGAACCCTAGCCAAAGCCTCTTTTATGAGGCCATTAATTCACTTCAGAGGGAAAAGCCCTCATCACCTAATTATGTCCAGAAAAACACCTACCTCTTCAGACCACCACAATGAGGATTACATATCAATATGAATTTTGGTGAACACACACTCAAATCACAGCAGGGCTCTTTATTCTATTGTATTGGTCAATATGTCTATTTTTATACCATTCCCATTCTGTCTTGATTACTGTAGCTTTGTAATAAGTTTTGAAATCAGGAAGTGTGTGTTCTCCATCTTTGTTCTTCTTATTTAATTGTTTTGGTTATTTAGCATCCCTTAAGATTTCATATAAATTTTAAGATGGGTTTTTCTATTTCTGAAAAAATCATTAGAATTTTGACAGAACTTGCATTGAATCTGTAGATCTTTTGGGGTAGTATGAACATTTTGACAATATTACGTCTTCCAATTCATGAAAATGAAATGAGTTTTCATTTATTTGTGTGTTCTTTTTTCTCGGTAATGTTTTGTAGTTTTCACTGAAGTCTTTCACTTCTTTGGATAGGTTAATTCCTAAGTATTTCTTCTCAATGCTATCATTGAAATTGAATTGTTTTCTTAATTTCCTTTTTAGAAAATCTTTGTTAGTATATAGAAATACATTTTTGTGTATTGATTTTGAATCCTGTTACTTCGCTGAATTCAATTATTAGTTCTAATAGGATTTTGGTGGAATTTTTTGGTTTTTCTACATACAAGATCTCATCATTTGTGAACAGAGATAATGTTACTTCTTCTTTTCCAACTTGGATGCTACTTCAGGAAAATCCTAGGACAGTATAAAAAACCACCCTACAAACTGAGGTGATGGTGAGAGACCAAAGAATGACTCAGAAAAGTCTAGCTTGGCAAGTTAAATGAGTTTATTAGAGGTTTACTCTTGGGAGGCACAGGTCTTCTCTGGGGAGTAAAGACCATGCCATTTGCCCATGTCGCTCCTTGGCTCCTTAAATTTCTTTTTAGTGAATGACATGGAGTTTTTTCCAACATCGTTGTATGTATATAGGCTAAACATATTGAGCATGCACTATATATTCACCATGTGTTTTTATGCTACCCATGTTATGGTAATGATATCACAATTTTCCCCTAGGTGGGGATTTTTGTAGTAAAATGAGCTAAAGGTTGCTATGGGACAGCAAAAGCAGTTACAAGCAGTCTCAACCAGCTTCCAAGGACATGCTTACAGGTACCCTCGAGACCTTACAATTTTCTTGATATTTTCTGTGTTTATCTTAAGCCATTGGTTTTCTATCACCCTTAAATATCAATTTTTCCCAGTGGGGAAACTCTTTCTTTTCCATAAGATGCCTTCTGTTTTTGTTATTTGTCTAATTGCTCTGGCTAGAACTTCCAGTACCATATTGAATAGAAGTGGTAAAACATGGCATCCCTGCCTTGTTCCTGATCTTAGAGAAGGAGCTTTCAGTTTTTTACCATTAAGTATAGATTGAGTATTTCTAATCCAAAAATTAAAAACCCAAAATGTTCCAAAATATAAAACTTTTGAGCACTAACACGACATTCAGAAGAAAGATTTAAAATTTTTGGATTAGGGATGGTCAACCTAAGTATAATGCAAACATTCCAAAAATAAAAAAATAAAATCCAAAATTGAAATACTTCTGGTCCCAAGCATTTTGGATAAGGAATATTCAACCTGTAGGTTTGCTGTGACTTTTTCATATATGGCTTTTATTATGTTGAGGTAAACCCTTCTATTCCTATCTTGTTGAGTATTTTTATCATATGAGGGTGTTGAATTTTGTCAAATAATTTTTCTTCTCTTTTCTTTCCTTCTTTCTTTCTTTCTTTCTTTCTTTCTTTCTTTCTTTCTTTCATCTTTCTTTCTTTCTTTCTTTCTTTCTTTCTTTCTTTCTTTCTTTCTTTCTTTCTTTCCTTTCTTTCTTTCTTTCCTTTCTTTTCTTTCTTTCAACAGAGACTCACTCTGTCACCCCTGGTAGAGTGCAGTGGTGTCATCATAGCTCACTGCAACCTCCAGTTCCTGAGCTCAAGTGATCCTTCTGCCTCATTCTCCCAAGTAGCTGGGATTACAGGTGCACACCACTGTGCCTGGATAATTTTTCTATTTTTAGTAGAGACGGGGTCTTGCTTTTGCTTAGCCTGGTCTCGAACTGCTGGGCTCAAGTGACTCTTCCGCCTCAGCCTCCCAGAGTGCTGGGATTACAGGTGTGAGCCACAGTGCCTGGCCACTAAATACTTTTTCTGCGTCAATTTAGATAATTAATGTGTGTTTTTTTTTCCCTTCATTCTTACCACATGGCATATTATATTGATTCTCATACATTAAACCAAACTTAAATTTCAAGAAAAAAATCCCCTTGGTCATGATGCATAATTCTTTTAATATGCTGTTGAATTCTGTTTGCTAATATTTTGTTGAGGGTGTTTACATCAATGTTTATAAGGGATATTGGTCTGTAGCTTTCTTATAGTGTCTTTTTCTGACTTTGGTATCAGAAAAACGATGACTTCATACAATGAATTAAATAGTGTTCTCTTCAAGTTTTAGAAAAATTAGTGAAGAATCAATATTAGTTCTTCCATAAATGTTTGGTAGAATTTACCCATACAGACATTGGGTATAGGGCTTCTTTTTTTCCTAAAGATGTTTGTTTACTGATTTAATCTCCTTACTAGTTATAAATCTTTTCAGATTTTGTATTTCTAAAACTTGATAGGTTTTGTGTTACTAGAAATTTGTCCATTACATTTAGGTTGTCTAATTAGTTGGCATACAATTATTTACAGTTCTCTCTTATAATGCTACTTCTCTGAGTATACATTTATGTAAGGTTCTCACTTTTAGATACATGTTGGTGGTGCTTCATAAAGTCAAAAAATAAATAAAATCAGAAAAAATGGAAGATAAGGAAGAAAAAAATCCAGTATGAATATAAACTGAAATAAATAAAGCTACCTGTATTTCAAATGAGCAACCACAAGATAAAGGTGAGAAGGGAGTGATGCTTAGGAAGAACTAATCTTAGAAACTGTGGAACATAGTATAATACTTTGACTGTGTCACTGAAGAGTAAAAACAAGAAGAATTATAAATAAATGATGTACTCCAGTTAGTAGATGATTATCATAGTAATACGGGTTAGCAATTCTGAAAGTACTTTCTGTGAGTTCTAAAGCTGGGCAGTTAAGTAAATATATTATGAATAAGAAATAGGATTTTTCTTTGTTGGAAAAGGAGTTAGCAATAAGGAAAGGGAGAAGATAAAAATGAACCCTGTGCTTTTGGAGGTACCAGTATGAACTCATGATTTTTAACCAATATACTCACATATAGAAATAAATACTAAAATGTACTTAAGCCTTTATCCAAGTTTGGGTACCACAGTTGATTTTACAGTCCATATGCACATTTACAGTATTTGTGATAATGTTCTACTAGAATCTCATCATGCAGGAAAAAAACTAGTTTTATAAAAGATAGGTAATTACTTTTGATGAAAAAGAGACTTACTGGGTTCAGAGTACCACATGAAGCCAGGGTTTCTCAGATATGTTCTCTAATACTTTGCTACCTCAAGAGTAATACATGGATTTGCAGTGATGTTCTCACCTTGAGCTGGTTAGTGATGTGCAATCATGGGCTCTATCCCAGACCTCCTAGATCGGAATTCTATTCTAACAAGATCCCCAGGTAGTTCACGTGCACATTGCTCCAGTAGCAATGAAGATAAAAGTCCACAGATGTGTTAGTCTATTTTGTGTTACTATAAAGGAAATGCCTGTGACTGGGTAATTTATAAAGAAAAGAGGTTTGTTTGGCTCATGGTCCTGCAGACTGTACAAGCATGGCATCAACACCTGCTTCTGGTGAGGGTTTCAGGGAGCTTCCATCAAGGTGGAAGGTGAAGGGGGAGCAGGCCCACCACATGGTGAGAAAAAGAGCAAGAAGCAGGGGGAGGTGCCAGGCTCTTTCACACAAC
This sequence comes from Propithecus perrieri, assembly GCA_963574695.1. Classification (NCBI taxonomy): domain Eukaryota; kingdom Metazoa; phylum Chordata; class Mammalia; order Primates; family Indriidae; genus Propithecus; species Propithecus perrieri. The sequence goes on from CAUYRB010057046.1 coordinate 6,180, forward strand.
CAGCTCTCCTGTGAGCTAATGCAAAGAAAACTCACTCATTACCCCTGGGAAGGCCCCAAGCTATTCATAAGGGATCTGCTCCCATGACTAAATTTTTAACATGAGATTTGGAGAGGCCAAACATCCAAACCATATCAACGGAAATGCTTCTTTGTAAATTTACAGATTATTGATCATCTTTTCTTATTAAACAGAAGTAATGATGTGAAAGTGATTTTATGTATACATCTTACATAAATATTGCCTTTGCATCACCTGAGTCTGAGCTACAAGCATGCCCAACCTCCAGACAGTGCACACCTGCACCCAATAGGTATGAATACCCCTCCCCTCCACCTTCCTGACACCCAATGAATGATACTTCCATATATGCACATAAGTGTTGATGAATTAGTACAAATTAAAATATATATATATATAAAAGAGAGAGATTATATTATATATGTGTGTGTGTGTGTGTGTGTGTATGAGAGAGAGAGAGAGAGAGAGAGAGAGAGATTCTATATGTTTAGTCATAGGTAGACATCCTGAAAGCAATATGAATCAATCACATGTTAGCAAATCAACAGCATTTTAATAGCAACCACAGGAATAGTCTAAAATAGTAATACTGCTAATGAACCAAACGAAAACTGACTTTGCTTCCTAAAGATCAGCAAATACACAAGGTCACTATTCTCTATTCTCCTATCTACATGAACTAGATAAATTGTGAATTTGAATTTTGAAACTATGGTAAAATATATTAAAAATAATTTATCATGAGACTCCTGTGAAAAAACAATTTTTAATATTCATATCATCTTTGTTTTTTGTTTTGTTTGCTAACAAGAAATACATATATTTGGGCAAACTGGACAAACCAATTTATGGAATTTGACAGAAAATAGAGAACTCCTGAAGTCTATTGACACTGGTGGTAAAGGTTAGGCTGGAGTGTAGCTGTTGATTTCTAAACTAAAACATCATTCTTCTCATTATCTCTGTGAAGATATGGTTCCATATTGACCAGCTGGTGACGCACCAAAGCAGGCTTAAATCTGTTATTTCATATAATAACCTATGGTAAAAGCCTCCGCTACTGTTTTTCTTATTGCTATCTCATTAGAGCAAAAAACCAATTAGGTGAAATTGTAGAGAGGGCCATAGCTTACTTTTAAAAATATGAATTGGTGAGCCAGAGCTCATCACATATTTGAAGAGTTAGCATTTCAGTTAATTATTATAGAAATGAATAAATTTCCCCACAAGAAAAATATTATTATAAAAAAGTGTTACTACTTTTGCATTCATATACATATTTCTGATTCTGATTATTTGGTAAGATTTACAACAGAAATATAATATTTAAAGAAACCAACAGAGGATATTTGCTTTCTACTCTCCTTTTTTTCTAATCTCATTAAAATCCATAACTGTCATTGGGTAGTTTTTCTAATTCAAGATTACATAACCTTTTTAATACCTTAATTTCTACTTTAAAATAGATGTCCTGGGCTTTCAAATCTAGGACTCATTTTGTGTTTTTGAATCTCCAGGCATATGTTCTCTAGCCCTCTGCGAGTAAAAAGGGAACATACACATTCAGTTCTGTCACTCGACTTTCACAGGTTTATACAAGCATATCTGGTTGTGGGAGAGGTTATCAAAGGCCACCTCTACCAACTGCTGTTTGCAGTTAACCTATGCAAAATTCCATTAGAGCCTTGGAAAGTGGAAAAAAATAATTTCCAAAGAAATATTTTTAAAGATATTCCAGGGCTTAAGGAAAAGGAAGTTAGCATAAGTCTACTTCTTTTCCTAAATATTTTAAACACTAAATTTTTCAAGTTAATAAGAATTGTTTTGTGACCCAAAAGGATTAAAATTTTTATTAGGTCTTAATTATGCATTAAATTCCAGTAGTGTTGTATTTCTTTTTTTTTGGTCCAGGTATTTATTTCCTGGACCCACTTAAGGTAAGAAAAAGCACTGTGACCAACAGTAGATGATATACACGTTTCCTGGTGTGTGAGGGCCCTGAATTTTTTGTTTCACACCACAGGATCTTTTAGGTACTTATCATACATTACACTTATGGACTATTGTGCTGTCACCTAGGAGTTCTTTCTAATGAGAATAAGGAGTCATGCAACATAGACACAGATATAGATACAGATATAAGTAGACCAGAGGAAATAAGCATTCCTAATTTCAAAGACTAAAAGAAGAGTATACTTTTTTCAAATAACAGAGGCAAAGGATATAGAAGCAAAGAAAGGTCTTTTGATTCAACCGGTTCTGCATTTAAATCCTGGTCTCAGAATTTCTATGCTATGCAATTTTGGATGTGTTCTTCCTCTGATTCTCAGATTCATTGTCAATCCAATTTTCAGACGTAATATTCAAAATTCTAACTATCAGTTTTTAATGATTTGAACAGATGGATGCCGAAGACTTTGGTTCCTTTAGCCATTCCCTGACCCTAGGCTGGGATTAACAAATGTTAATCCTTTAGTTGCTGTATCAAAAGGAGGTGTGTGTATCCTGGGAAGGTATCAGGATATCAGAAGCAATGGGGAGTGGATTAGAGAGGAAAGTTTTGAAAAACAGGTATTTAGCAACCGATAAGAAATTTTAAAAAATATTTAAATTGATGCATAAGAGTTAATGCCACTTCTGTTTGTTATGATGATTCCATGGGGATAATACATACATAAAATCATTCACTGAGGTCAATAAATTAGGTTATGATTATTGAGAATGAAAACTCAAATGAAATGGAAAGCAGGGGGAAAATGAAGAAACGTTCATATTTAATAGTTAATGCCAGAATAAATCATTGAAGACAAATCTTCTTGACAAAATAGAGTTTATTTAATCTACTCCTATGTGAAAACAAATTAGTGTTAATATTTAAATGTAAAGATTTTCAGGAACTGTGAAGGATTTGAGATTTTATTCCACCTGAAAACTAATAATGTAACCTGTTGCAGTTTCAGGGAGACTGATAGAAGACATGAGATTCTGAGTCAGAGAAAAAAGATGTTATTTCTCATGATCCAACGAGCAGCATGAGCATCAACGTATTTTTGTCAATTTCTCTTGTCTTGAAGTCACATGAGGCAGCACTGATGGACCCAGATTAAAGCTAATATGTGCAGTAGGTTACATCACAAAAGTAGCATCATAAGTTTAGGTCAAACAAATCTTTTAAAATGGGCAATAAGTTTCCCCGAATTTTCTTTCAGAAGTGAGACACTATTTCTATCTTCAAATACTGCTCGCTATGCAAACATCCTTGGAAAAATAATCTGGAATAAAGGGTAATCATATCCCTTGTTCACAAGATGTACAGAAACAGATACTCATGAAGAAGTGACTCCCCCTAAAATTTTTCTTAACTAATATTTGTCTGGACTACTTATTTTTTCCAGCTTCGTTAAGGTATAATTGACAACAATTATATGTATTTATGGTGTACAATATAATGTTTTGATATATGTATACATTATGAAGTGATTAAATCAAGCTAATTAACATATTCATTACCTCACCTGTTGTGTGTGTGGTGAGAACATTAAGATCTACTGTCCCAGTAATTTCCAAGTATACAATATTATTAACTATACGTGCTGTACGATAACTCTCCAGAACTTAATCATTCTGTCTAACTGAAACTTTGTACCCTTTGACCAATATCTCCCCATTTCTCTCACCTCTTTCTCCCCCCAGCCCCTGGCAATCACCATTCTACTCTCTGCTTCTGTGAGCAGACTATTCTATGAGCCAATTATGTCTGGATTGTTTTAGATATATTATAAAAAAATAACTATTACTACAGTAATTCAAGGAAGATGTGAAATCAAGTATATTTTAAAAATCAACTATTTTACAAGCACTTTAAATTTATAGAAAGATTATCAAGGTAAGATCAAGATTTCTCATATTCTTCATACCTGGTTTCCCTTATTATTGCCATCTAACATGATTAGGATACATGTGTTACAATTAGTGAACCCATATAGACACATTATTGTTAACTAACCCCCATATTTAATTCAAATTTCCTGGGTTTTTACCTAAATCCTTTTCTGTTCTAGGATCCCATTCAGAACACCACATTGCATTTGATAACATGTCTCCTTAAGCAACTATTGCCTCTGACAGTTTCTCAGATTTTCCTTGTTTTTCATGATTTTGACAGTTTTGAGGATTATCAGTGAGGTATTTTATTTAATATTATCCCATTGGGATTGGTCTGATATTTTTCCTCATGATTAGACTAAGCTTATATGTTTCTGGAAGGAAGACCACAGAAGCAAAGTGTAATTGTAATCACTTCAATGTACCTACTATTATCATATCAATGTACATGGTATCAACATAGTTTATCATTGTCATTGAGGATGTTAAGCTTGATCCACCTGGCTGAAGTAGTATTTGTCAGGTTTCTTCATCATAAAGTTATTATTTTTTACATCCTTCTATACTGTTCTCTTTGCGAGAAAGTCACTATGCCCAATCTACATTTATAAAATATGGAATTATGCTTCATCTTCTTTACAGTAGAGTGTGTAAACAAATTATTTAAAATTCTTCTGCATGTAAGATTTCTATTTCTTCTCATTTATTTGTTTAATATATTTATATAAATATGGACTCAAAGATATTCATATTATACTTAGGACTGTAATCCTTTTTTTAATATTGTTGTTCAAATTGCCCTAGTTTTAGCTATCAATATAGTTTGTTCCTGTGTCCCTTTGATATATTTCCATCGCTGTGTGTGTGTGCATGTGTAATCAGTTCCTCATTTTATGGCACTACAAGATGCTCCAAGCCCATCTTATATATTGCCTGTTCAAGAACCAGCCGTTTCTCAAAGAAAGCTTGATTTCTTTCACTGGAGAATACATTATTAGAAAACAATCTCTGGGCACTAGGTGTGTTCATTATTGGATGCACTATTACTATCCAGAGTAGTTGCTACTAGGCAGTCTCAGTTTGACAGTGCTAGAAAATATATGTGTGTAGACCAATCTAGGTATATCTGTGTATCAATAAATATTTCCATATGTAGCCATCTGTATCTATATTAAGCAAAATATAAGTACATAGTAATGGCTATGATACTAAGCCTTGAAAACATGAATTATTCTAGCCTCCAGCATTTGCTTGTATGTAACCTCCCAAGCCAACAGTAAATAATCTCACTCCCATAATTAATATACATTTACTTGTCTATTATGGCATCTATATATGTGTAATATATATATAAAGTATATGTAAACTATTAAGTAATATATATATAAGTAATATATGTTAGTATCAGAATATATATTAGTACCAGAATAGTTAGCATATACTCTCCTTGGAAATAACTTTATCAACTAGAATACAGTGCTTAGTACAATTACTTTAATCTTATAGTCTCTGCTGATTTCTAGACTTACTTTTGTCAGCATCTTTTCCCCCTTCCCACTTTAGTGAGAATTTTTTTTCATATATTTGTAGTATAGTTATATTGTTTTGTCAGATTCTCATTATATCCTGTAATTCCCGACATCCTAAGTGATTTTTCAAAATTTACGTACATTAAGCTTCACTCTTTGTGCTGGAAATTTCTATGGGTTTTGACAAATGTGTAGGTCAGGTATTCACCATTGCAGTATCATAAAAAGTGATTTCATTACCCTAAAATATCACTTGTGCCTCATCTATTTAGCCCTTTCTCCCTCCTCTGAAGTCTTAGTAACCACTGATCTTTTTACCATCTATATAGTTTTGTCATTTGTAGATATAATACAATACATAGACTTTTTAGATTGGATTCTTTGACTTTTACAATATATACTTAAGATTTATCCATACTTTTTTATGGGTTGATAGGTCACTACCTTTTTAGCACTGACAAACTTCTAAACTATCTTCCAAAGTGACATATTATATCATTTCTTATTCCCACTAGCAATGAATGAGAATTCTTTTTCCACATTTTCATAGCAATTGGTATTTTCAATTTTTGTGCATTTTAGCAATTCTAATTCTAGTAGGAGTTTCTTATGGAATTGCTTATTATTCTTTTAATGCTTATGGTATCAGTAGTGATAAACCCTCTTTCTTTTCTGAAACAGGTAATCTGTGTCTTTTCTTTTTTTGCTGAGTCTGATTAGAAGTTTACCAATTTTACTGATCTTTTTAAAGAACCAGGTCTTGATTTAGTTGGATTTCCCTATTTTTTTCTGTTTAGACATCATTCATTTCTACTCAAATTTGTATTATTATTTTTTTCTTGCTTTAAGTTAAACGTGCTCTTCTTTCTTTAGGTTCTTAATGTGAGAACTCAGGTTATTGATTTTTAGATTTTTCTTCTCTTCTAATATATACACTTAATAGTATAAATTCCCATCAAAGCACTGCTTCTGCTAAATCTCACATTTTGACATCCTGTATTTTCATTTTCAATTAGGTTGAAATAGTTTTAAATTTCTCTTGAGATTTGTTCCTTGACCCATGTGATATTTAGATGTGTGTCATTTAATCTTCACATATTTGGAGATTTTCTAGCTATTTTTCTAGTATTGATTTCTAATTTAATTTAATTATAATCTGAGAACATATTTATATAATTTATCTTTTTTTAAATTTAAGTGTATTTTATGGGCCAGGATGTGGTCTATTTGGGGGAATATTTAATGTGATCTTGAAAAGAAAGTGCATTCTTCTGATGCTGAATGATATAATATATAAACTTCTCTTCATCTATTTATGTAGATCTGAATTTTTACCTATATCATTTTACTTCTGCCTGAAGACTTCTTTTAACATTTTTGAAAAGATAGTTCAGTGTTGATGAATTTCTTCAGTTTTTGATTGTCAGAAAACGCCTTTATTTTTTCTTCTCCTTTGTAGAATGGTTTTCCTGGGTACAGAATTCTAAGTTGGTTTTTTTTTTTTCTTTTAGCAATTTAAATATTTAAATCCAATGTCTTGCCTACATTGTTTCAGGCCAGAGCTTACTGTAATTCTTACCCTTTCTTCTCTATAGTTTTGGTGTTTTTCTTTTCTTTGTCTTTTTTCAAGATTTTCTTTCTCTTTGTTTTTCTACAGCTTGAATGTAATATGCCTTTGTGAAATTTTGTGTTATATTTATCCTGATAGGTGGTCCTGAGCTTCATACTTCTTCCTGTGTATCTGCCATTAATTTTGATAAGTTCTCTGCCATTGTTACTTCAAAAATTTCTTCTGTTCTATTCTAATTTCTTCTTCAGGTTACATGTATGTCACATCACCTAAAATTGTTCTGCAGTTCCTGGATATTCTGCTCTGCTTTAGTCATTTTTTTTTTTTTTTTTTGCTCATTATATTTTAGTTTGTGAAATTTCTGACTCATATTTAAGTTCGTTGATTTTTCTTAATCTGTGTCATCTACAAATGATCCCATCAAATGTATCGTTTCCTGTTGATTCTGTTTTTAAATTTACATCTCTCTTTTTTCATTAACAATATGTTCTTATGTGTTGTCTATCATTTCCCTTAGAGACTTTAATATATTAGTAATAGTTATTTTAAACTCTCCTTTTGACAATTCTATCATCTGTTTCATATCTGAGTCTGCTTATAATGTTGTTTTGTCTCTTATACATCTTTTTCTTATTTTATTTATTTATTTTTTTACATGCTGTGAAATTTTTGTTGTAATCTGGATATCTGTATTAGATATTAGGAACTGATTTAAGTAGGCTATTAGTGTGAGGATTTATTTCAATCTGATTAGAAGCTGAGTGTGTTTAATGTTTACTATACCTGTAAGTGCCAAAGGCTTCAATTCCTCTAGTGCCTTTTTTGTCTCTCCTCTTGACTTCTCGAAATAGTCCTCTTCAGGGTTTTCATTTTGCAATTCTTTTAGCTGTAATCCACCATTATATTGATGCCCTGCTTATGTTGTGGTCATACATGGAGGAGTGGAAGTGTTCTATAATCTTCTGATTAAATCTCAGTCATTTAGTCATCTCTTATTTCTGAGTTGTCACCTATACAAGTGGTTCTCCGTTGTTATAGTTGTTTTTTTTTTTAATATCCCTTAGATTAGACAGAAAACAAGAAAGATCCAGAGTTGAAGGAATTCTTTTCCTTCAGGTGTCATAAGTCTCCAGTAAAAGCTTATTCTAGATGGAGGCATTTGTTATGGAGAAGGTGCTGGGCATATTTTGCGATAATTATTCTTCACCTCTCTTTGCTATAGCCATAGTGAATCTCTCATGGATCAACAAAATGATACATTTATTCCAAAATAGTACAGTTCCTGATTGGCAAAATCCCTCAAAGTCTGTGGTTCCCAAGGCTGCATCTGCAAGGAGTTTTTAATTCTCATGCTAGTCTACATTCAGCTCCAGCAATCCATCAAAATTACCACTTAAATTTTATCACTTAAAATTACCACTAGCAGTTTACATTCCAATGGGTGGCACCTAGAAAAGTATATCTTGGCTTTAATTCAGAATTTGCCTGTCTCTCCAGATTAAGTGACAATTCACCCTGCAACCACAGTTCTCTGATGGGTGCTAGAATACTTGTTCATTTTCAGTAAGGTCAGTTTTTTTCTTCTTGCCAGGACAGAGTGAAAATTTCTAAGCTCTTTATGTGTCAGCATTAAAACCAGAAATAAAGCATTTTATTTTTTAATTATTGGTGAAACATTAGGACACAGTTTGCCAATTGTGATAGTGTATGATGTATTGATGGATGCAGTAAGTGAGAAAATGAGGATCGTCATCATCATAGTCATTATCATTATTATCATCAAAACTTTGCAAAAGAAAGAGACCATAATATGACTCCTTTATAAATTGTCATGGAATGATGAGATGGGGAAAATAACTTAGAATAGCTCTATTTGTATCATATCATCTTTCCTTAAATAAGAATTCTTCACCTCCTATATGGGAAGGCTGATGAAAAGAAATGTCAATCAAGACCTGCATAAAAGCAGTTCTTTCAGCTAAGGGGATTTTATAAAATAAAAAGCACATGTATATTTTCTATGAATAATAAAAATAATTCTCGTTCTCAAATGTATACTTTTGTAGAAGAACAAAGTGAGAGGAAGTACTGAGTCTCAAGAGAGAAATTGTGGACTCCACGTGTCAGTTTTAATTATTGAGGAGGGATAAGATATTCCAATCCAGTCCAGTCTGATGTACTTTTTCCCCAAACTTGACACATTTTTTTGATCATCTCACCAGTAGGTCTTTCTTTCTCTTCCTCTGAATTTTTCCATTGCTACCATCTCTAAACACCTTTTATCAATACTTCTCATGTATGTAATCTTTCTCCTGTTGTTCCTGGTTTTCAGGTATTTATGTAAAAGCAGCCTGTCTTAATTCTTTATGTGTTGCTATAAAAGAGTAACTGAGACTGGGTAATTTACAAAGAAAAAAGTTTTATTTAGTTCACAGTTCTATAGGCTCAGAAGTTCAAGTACAGGGTTTTGGCTTGTGGCACAGCCTTTAGTGCTGTGTCACAACACGGTAGGGAAGGTCAAAGGACAAAGAGACACAGGCAAAGAGGGGAAAAACCTGAGAGGTATCCTGATTTTATTACAATCCACTCTCACAGGAACTAATTCATTTCCAAGAGAACCAATCCAATCCTGTGAGGGTGAGAACTCACTCACTTACGTCAAGAAAAGCACCAAGTAATTTTTGAGGGATCTGCCCCTCCATATCCCAAACACTATGGATTATGCTCTACCTCCCAAGACAGTCGCATTGGGGATCAAATTTCAACATGAGTTTTGGTGGGGAGAAACAAACCACATCCAATTTATAACATTGTCCATCTTTCTTTTTAAACTCTTAGAAGAGTAGCAACTCAGTATGTCACCTGACATACTTTGTAAACTAAACATAGAAGACACTATTACACAAAAATTATTTGGGATCTCAGCCATCTTTTATCTCTTATTATTGAATTTCCAATGAAAAAGTAAGGCCAAAATCCAAAAGTGTATAAAAAGAATTATATGTAATGAATAAGGGAGATTTGTTCCAAGTATGCAAGGCTGGTTCAATAGCCAGCAGTCAATCAATGTAAACCTACACAGCAATAAGCTAAAGAAGAAAAATCATATCATTATATCAACTAAGGCAGACAAAACATTACACAATGTAACACACATCCATAATAAAAAATTCTCAGCAATCTAGGAGTAAAGGGGATTTCCTTAATTTGATAACGAACATCTACAAAAAAATGAGAGCTAACATAATTAATGATGAAAAATTGGCCACTTCCACTAAATCAGAAAAAAGGCATGGAAGTCCTTTCTCACCACTGAATTGTACTGAAAATCCTAAGTAGTGAAATAATATACGAAAATGAATGAAAGTATTTGTATTATAAAAAAATTATTCACAGATGACATAATTGTCTATATAGAAAAATTACAATCAATCCAAAAAACTCTGGAACTAATTAACAAGTATGTCAAGGTTGCGGGACACTGGATTAATCTACAAAGGCCAATTACTTTCCATCCTACAATCATTGAACCATTGGAGTTGGATCGTTTTAAAATATCATTTATGATAGCACCAAAGAATGAAATAATTAGGTATAGATCTAATAAAATATGTGTAGGATCTACATGTCAAAAACTACAAAAATCTGAGGAAATAAAGACTATCTGAATAAAGGGGATGATATTTTATGCTTACAAATTAGAAGACTCAATAATGTTAATGCATCAATTTTTCACAATTTACTGTATAGATTCCGTGCAATTCCAATCAAAATCCCAGCAAGAGGGGGAAGGGTTCAAGAAGACTGACGAGAAGTATTTCATGCCTTCCTCCTCCACCTAGAACCAGAATAGTGTATAGACAGACACACTTTGAATATATTATCCAAGAGAAAGGACTTTAATTCAGCAGAGAAATGACAACAGATATGAAAAGCAGAAAAGAAGAGGAAAGAGAGCCTCCCTGGTCAGAATCAGCTGGGAGCCAGTAGTGACTTTTCAACTTGGGGAAAGGATGAATGAGAGATTTCTAGTGTCCCACATCCTTATAGTAGAATTGTGCAATCCTGGCCATGGGACAGCCCCTAGACTCTCCTGAACCCTGAAACTAACATAGGAAGCTTCTGGGAGTCCTTGGGACATAACTGCTCCAGGGAGAGAACTGGGTCAGGGTCTAAACACCCTTTCTGAAAATTAAGTAGCTACACAAGGCACCATTTTGAAAACTAGCCTCTGACAAACTACATACTGTCCTGGGACCAAGTGGTACAGAGACAAGAGCATTACAAAAACTAAAGTTGTCACTTCTAGGACAGGGGAGAGAGCCAGGAGTGCTGCCACAGCCAGGGAGAGCAAGTGAGGCATGGATACAACTGCAGAATCTAACATAAGGAACAGCCAGGAGAACATGGGAGGGAACTTCTCTAGAGAGGGAGCTTTCACTGAGTCTTCACACTCTTTCTGAATACAAAGTGGCTACGGGAAGGTACCATTTTCAAAACTTGCTTCTGGCAAACTACACACTGTCCTGGGACCCAGTGGCCCTTGGAATAAGGTGTTATAGAAAGTTGGACTGTTGCTGCTGGGTCAGAGGAGTAAGCTTGGAATTCCCATTCCCACAGCTGAAGCTAGGGCATGAAGGAGGTCTGGTTGGCAGCAACTGGTGCCAGAAAACAAGTGCTGCTGGAATCAGAGATGCAAGTGGGGAATAAGTTGCCTTTGAGAATTGATCACAAGCTGAGTGTGGATTCCTGCAGCTAGGGCAGGTGGAAGAGCCTCTCTGAGACTATGGGAAGAAGGAGATGTGTGTCCTCCCATCTGCTGTCCCAGGCTGGGGCCACTGAAGGTGGCCTCACCCTCTCAGGTGGCAGAGCCACAACATGGTTGATACTGTCTCTCACCTGAACACTCTACCTGTGGGCAGAGAATCACCCTGCTCTTGTCCACCGTGGCTGGTGCCTACTCTCTCCATTGTGGGGCTGGAGCACAAGCCCAGCCAGTCTAGCTTCACGCTCCTAGCCCAAGACAGAGCACATTGCCTTGGCCGGGTGTCGTGGCTCATGCCTGTAATCCTAGCATTCTGGGAGGCCAAGGCGGGCAGATTGTTTGAGCTCAGGAGTTCGAGACCAGCCTGAGCAAGAGCGAGACCCCATCTCTACTGAAATAAATAGAAAGAAATTATCTGGACAACTAAAAATATATAGAAAAAATTAGCTGGGCATGGCAGCACCTGCCTGTAGTCCCAGCTATTCAGGAGGCTGAGGCAGTAGGATCGCTTGAGCCCAGGAGTTTGAGGTTGCTGTGAGCTAGGCTAACGCCATGACACTCACTCTAGCCAGGGCAACAGAGTGAGACTCTGTCTCAAAAAAAAAAAAAAAAAAAAGAGCACATAGCCTGGAGTCCTAATAATTGTCCAACCCAACCCACCACCATGGTCACCTAAGGACTCCTTCTGGAGGCCTGAGGTTGAGACTAAACTCTTTACCACTACCACATCAACTGGAACCTACCTGAAAGCACCATCTGCAAGCATGGAGAATGGCCTGCCCAGTCCATTGCAGCCACTTCCAACATTAATGCACAATCCTTGGGACTCAGAGAATCATCCTGCCATTACTATTTCCATTGTGCTCATGACACCATCTCTTCAGGAGCCCAAGAACCTGTCCCCCAACGAGGAGTCCATCACTGACATTACTGCCATCTGACTAAGTACCTGAAGACCCAAAAATTGAAATGCTCATAACCGCCAGCACAAATGCTAGGATGTACCACCCTGGAACACAAAAGATAGTCATGTTCAGACCACACTGCCACCACTGATGCCTGAAGACTGGCCTAACTGTCATCCCAGTCTGCAGTACAACTTCACCACATCTGCCACTAATAACTGTAATCTAACCCACCCTAAATCACAGATACCACTAATGCTGTTTACATGGAAAGAAATTATACAGAGACTACATTACTGTATGCATTGAGAATCAAATCCAAATTACCCTACCCAACCAACACCATAGATATATCTTTAAAAGTGTCCTTTCCTATGAAAGAAAATTAAAAAAAATACGATGAAACAGCTGTTACATCAGATGTGCAGACATCAACATAAGGACATAGGAAACATGAAAAAGCAAGACAATATAACACCTCCAAAGGAACACAGTAATTTTAATAATTCTTAAGTAATAGATCTTAATCAAAAAGAAAATTTTCAAATTCCAGATAAAGAATTCAAAATATTGGTTTTAAAGTAGCTCAGTGAGGTAAAAGAGAACGGTCAAAAATGATAGTAAGAAATGATAAAAACACTTTAGGATATGAATGAGAAATTTACAAAAGAGAAAGATATTAAAAAAATAGGAAATCTGGAAGAATTCAATGGCAAAAAATACAAAATGCATTTGATAACATCAGTAGACTAGATCGGGCAGAAGAAAGAATTTCAGAACTTGAAGACAAGTCTTTTGAAATAGTCCAGTCTGACAAAAATGAAGAAAGAAGGAGTTAAAAAGAATCAAAAGAGCCTCAGGGCATTTGGCTCAACACAAAGCGACTGTACTAAATTTACAAATTATTCATAGCCCCAGTGGTGAAGAAATGAACAAAGAAAAAAACCTATTTAACAAAACAATAAATGAAAATTTCCCATGTTTAACAAGAGATTTAGACATTCAGATACATTAGGCTCAATAATCCCCAGGAAGATACAATGCAAAAAGGTCTTCCTCTGGGTATATTATAATCAGATTGTCTTAAGTCAAAATTAAAGACTGAATCCTAAAGATAGCAAAAATAAATAAATGAATAAAAATAAAAGGGTCTAAACACCTATAAAGAAAACTCCATCAGACTAACAGTGGATTTCTCAGCATAAATCTTACAGGCCAGAAGAGATTGGGATGATATATTCAAAGTTCAGAAAGAAAAAAAAAAAAAAGCCATCATCCAAGAATACTATATACAGCAAAATTATCCTTCACAAATGAAGGAGAAGTAGTCGTTCCCAAACAAGTGCTTAAGGAATCCATTACAACTGGATCAGTCCTACCAGAAATCCTCAAGGGAGTCCTAAACCTGGAAATAAAAAGATGACATTTACCATCATGAAAACACGTGAAAGTATAAAACTCACTGGTAAAGCAATGATACAAAGGAGAAAGAGAAAGGACTCAAATAGCACCATTACAGAAGTACACTAAACCATAACAACAAACTATAAGAGAAAAAGTAAGGAATAAAGAATATGTAAAACTACCAGAAAACAATCAACAATACAACAGGAATACAGACTGACATATCAGTAAAAACCTTGAATGTAAATACCAGTAAATACACATATGGATTGAAAGTAAAGGGATGGAAAAATATTCTATGCAGAGAGAAACAAACAAACAAAAAAAGCAGGAGTAGTACACACTTATAGATGAAACAGTCTTTAAGTCAAGAACAGTAAAAATGGACAAAGAAGGAATTATATAATGATAAAGGAATCAATTCAACAACAACAACAACAAAAATATTAGTTTGGTGCAAAAATAATTTCGGTTTTACTGTTGTTGAAATTTGCCATTAGATGCTGGAATACATTTTTAAATAAATGTAGTTATGTTATACATCATTTTAATATGCATTTCTCACTAATGACTTATTTTGCTAATGACTTATTATTTGCTGCTTATTTTATATTTCTTTTAGACCATGGAAATGATGTTAGACAAAAAGCAAATTCAATTTTCTTATTCGAATTCAAAATGGGTTGTAAAGCAGTGGAGACAACTCTCAACATCAACTATGCATTTGGCCCAGGAACTGCTAATGAATGTACAGTGCAGTGGTGGTTCAAGAAGTTTTGCAAAGGAAATGAGAGTGGCCAAGATGAGGAGCACAGTGGCCAGCCATCAGAAGTTGACAATGACCGAAAGCAATTATCAATACATGAGAAGTTGTCGAAGAACTCAACATTGACCACGATCGTTCAGCATTTGAAGCAAATTGGAAAGGTGAAAAAGTTTGATAAGTGAGCGCCACATGAGCTGAACGAAAATACAAAAAAAAAAAAAAAAATTGTTTTGAAGTGTCTTTTCTTCTTGTACTCAACAACAAAAAACCATTTCTCAATCGGATTGTGATGTGCGATGAAAAATGAATTTTATACAACAGGCGATGACCAGCTCAGTGGCTGGACCAAGAAGAAGCTCCAAAGCACTTCCCAAAGCCATACTTGCACCAAAAAAAGGTAATTGTCACTGTTTGGTGATCTGCTGCCGGTCTGGTCCACTATAGCTTTCTGAATCCCAGTGAAACCATTACATCTGATAAGTGTGCTCAGCGAATCAATGAGAGGCACTGAAAACTGCAACGCCTGCAGCCAGCACTGGTCAACAGAAAGGGCCCAATTCTTCTCCGTGACAACACCAAGCTGCTTCAAAAGTTGCAGGATACAAAATCAACCTACGAAAATCAGTGACATTTCTGTACACCGATAATAATCTAGCTGAGAAAGAAATCAAGAAGGCAATCCCATTTACAATGGCTACAAAAAATAAAATACCTAGAAATAAATTTAACAAAGGACGTGAAAGATCTCTACAAAGAAATCTACAAAATACTGATGGAAGAAATTGAAGATGACCCTCCAAAATGGAAAAACATCCCATGCTCATTGATCAGAAGAATTTATATTTTTAAAATGACCATACTACTAAAAGCAATCTACGGATTCAATGCAAATTCTGTCAAAATACTAATGTCATTCTTCATAGTAAAATTAGTAAAAACATTAGTAAAAACAATCCTAAAATTCATACAGAACCATGAAAGAGCCAGAATAGCCAAAGCAATCCTGAGCAAAAAGAATTAAGCTAGAGCCATAGCATTACCTGACTTCAAAATATGACACAAATCTGTGGTCATCAAAACAGAATGGTATTAGCATAAAAATAGATTCATAGACCAATGGAAAAGAATAAAGAAACCAGAAATAAAGCCACATATTTACAGCCAACTGATTTTTGACAAAGCTTATAAGAACTTATATTGGGGAAAGGATAACCTCTTCAATAAATTGTGCTGAGAGAATTGGATACCCACATGCAGAAGAGTGAAACTGGACTTCCATCTCTCACCATATACAAAAATAAACTCAAAATGAATTAAAGACTGAAATATAAGACATGTAAAAATACTAGAAGAAAACCTAGGAAAAACTCTCCTGGACATTGTTCTAGCCAAAGAATTTATGACTAAGACCTCAAAAGCACGGGCAACAAAAAGACAAAAATTAACAAATGAGATTTAATCAAACTAAAAAGCTTCTGCGTGGTGAAAGAAATAATCAACAGAGTGAAGAGACAACCTGTGGAATGTGAGAAAATATTTGAAAACTATTCATCTGACAGGGAACTGATATCCATGATGTACAAGAAACTTGAACAATTCAATGGGAAAAATATCCAAACAATCACATTAAAAAGTGGGCAAAGGACCTAAATAGACCTTTCTCAAAATAAGACAAACAGCCAACAGGTATATGAAAAAATACTCGACATTACTAATCATTAAAGAAATGCATATCGAAACCAAAATGAGATATCATCTTGCCCCAATCAGAATGACTATTATTAAAAAGGCAAAAAATAACAGATATTAGTGAGGATGTAGATATAAGAGAACCCTTATACACTGTTGCTAAGAATATAAACTAGTATAGTCACAATGGAAAAAAGTATGGAGATTTCTCAAAAAACTAAAAATTGAACTAACATATGATCCAGCATATGGTATCTACTCAAAGGAAAAGAAAGGAGCATATCAAAGTCATGCATGCACTTACATGTTGAATGCAGCACTATTAATAATAGCAATAAATATTTTGTCAAATAAATATTTGGCAATAAAAAGAATAAACTCATATCATTTACAGCAACATGGATGGAACTGGAAGTCATTATCTTAAGCCAGGCACAAAAACATAAACATAGTTTATTCTCACTTATATGTGGGAGCTAAAAAATTTGAACACATGCAGGTGGAGACTGGAAAAATAGATAACAGAGACTGGGAAATGTGAGTAGGGGGAAGTGGGAGAATGAAAAGAAGTGGGATAAAAGATATAAACACACAGCAAAATAGAAGCAATCAATTTAATGTTTGCTAGCAAAGTAAGATGACTATATTTAAGAAAAAGGTAATGTCCTCAGGTGATGGACACCCTGAATACCATGACTTGGTCATTACACATTAGGTACATGTAGCAAAATTTCTCACGCACTCTATTAATTTGCACAAATAAAAAATAATCCTGGCAAGCAATTTTGTAGATACAAACAAATGCAAAGTTTATATGGAAAGGCAAGTGATGTAGAATAGCTAACACCTTACTGATGAGAAAAAGACATTACCCAATTTAAAGATACATTAATATAATAAGTTATAGTATTCAAGATAATATGTTATTGACAAATGAATAAGACAGATAGATCAATGGAACAAAATAGAGAGCCCAGAAATAGATTCACATAAATAATGCCAACTGATCTTTGAGAAAGGAACAAAAGTAACTGAATAGAGAAAAGATAATCTTTTCATTATGCTTTTAAAATGAAGATAGTCTTTTAAACAAATGGTGCTAGAACAATTAGATATCTACATGAGGAAAACAAAAAGCTAGACAAGACAAGGATCTTACACCTTTCACAAAAATTAAATCAAAAGACATCATAGACCAGGTTGTAGTAAACATAACAAGAAAACTTATAGCAGAAAACGCAGGAAAACATCTAGGTGACCTTGGGCTTTAAACAGTTTTTATATATTATAGAACACCAAAAGCATGATCCATGAAAGAAAAAAATTAAGTTGGGCTCTAATAAAATTAAAAGCTTCTGCTCTGTGAAAGGCTCTAGGCAAACAAAAAGATGAGCCACAGACTGGGAGAAAATATTTGCAAATCACAAGTCTAATAGATGACTTGTATTCAATAGACAAAAAACAGTTAAAACTAAACAATAAAAAAAAAACCTCAATTTAAAAATGTGAGAAAGGTCTGGAAAGACACCTCAACAAAGAATACATGCAAATGAAAAATAGGTATATACACAGATGCTCAACATAATTTTTCTTTTGAGTATTGAAAGTTAAAACAACAAATTACCATTGCATACTTTTAGAATGGCTGAAGTCCAAAACACTGACAATACCAATTGCTGGTGAGAATACAAAACAACAGGAACTTTCATTCATAGCTAATGGGAATGAAAAATGGTACGGCCACATTGAAATACATTTTGGCAGTTTGTTACAAACCTAAATATAATCTTATCATAGGATACAGCAATCACACAGCTAGGTATTTATCCAACTGATTTGAAAAATTATACACACACAGTTATTCATGCAAATGTTTATTCATAATCTTTATTCATAATCTTCAAAAACTGGAAGCAAACAAGATGCTCTTTAATATGGTGAATGGATAACCAAAGTGTAGTATATACACACAATAATGTATTATTATGTAAGAAAAATAAATGAGCTAGTAAGCCATGAAAAGATAGGAATGAATATTAAATACATATTGCTAAGTGAGGGAAGCCTGTCTGAAATATTGCAATATACAAGGATTTCAATTTTTACACATCCTTGGCAACAATCATTTTTTTCTATTAAAAAGTTATTATTATAACCATCTTATTATCCTAGTGGGTTTAAAATATTATCTCTTTGTGGTTTGAATTTGCATTTTTAATGATTAAGGATGTTGAGCATCTTTTCATGGGTTCATTGACCAATTGTGTATCTTTTTTGGAGAAATGTCAATTCGACTCTGTCCATTTTTTAAATGGAGTTGTTGAGGCTTTTGTCATTGTTGTAGTTGAGTTGTGAAAATTCTCTATATATTCAGATACTAGAATGTTAACAAATATATGATTTGTAAATGTTCTCTGCCATTCTATAGGTTGTCTTTCTCGCTTTCTTGGTAATGTTCTTTGATGCACAAAAGTTTTTAAATTTGGTGAAGTCCAATTTTCTTTTTTTTATTGTTTGTACTTTTGTTTTCATATCTAAGAATCCTTTGCCAAATCCAAAGTCATTAAGATTTACCGTTATGTTTTCTTCTAAGAGTTTTATAGTTTTAGCATTTATGTTTATTTCATCAATCCATTTTGAATTAATTTTTATATATGTTGTGAGGTAGGGGGTCCAACTTTATCTTTGCATGTGGATATCTTGTTTTCCTAGTATTATTTTTTAGGAAGACTATTCTTTTCCCCATATAAAAATCTTGGTGCACTTGTTGAAAATCAATTGGCCTTAGATGTATGGCCAATTATTTCTGGACTCTCAAGTCTATTACCTTGGTCTTTATTTTCATTCACATTGTTTTGATTACTGTAGTTTTTTAGTAAATTTTGAAATTGAGGAGAATAAGTCCTTTAAATTTGTCCTCTTTTTTCTATATTGTTTTGGCTATTAGGACTCCATGGCAATTCTATACGAATTTGAAGATCAGATTTTCCATTTCTACAGAAAAAGGCCATTGGAATTTTGAAACAGATAACATCGAATCTGTAGATTGCTTTAGGTAGTATTGCCATCTTAACAATATTAAGTATTCTAAACCATGAACACAGGTGAATTAGCCAATTTGCATTGCTCTAAAGAAAATACCTGAGGCTGGGTAATTTACAAAAAAAGAATAGCATTTTGCTCACAGTTCTGCAGACTGTACAAGAAGTATTATGCTAGCATCTGCTTCTGGGGAGGGTTTAAGGAAGGTTCCAATCAAAGTGAAAGGTGAAGCAGAAGCATGTGTGTCACATGACAAGAGACGGGCAGGGCGAGGGGACGGAGGGAGAGACTGAGAGGAGGTAGCGCCAGGCTCTTTTACACAACCAGCTCTCTCGTGTGAACTAATAAAGCAAGAACTCACTCATTATTGTGAGGAGGGCACCAAACTATTCATGAGGATCCGCCCCCAGGATCCAAACACCTCTCACCAGGCCCCACATTCAACATTGGCAATCAAATTTCAACACCAGATTTGGGGGGGCCAAACATCCAAACCATATGAATAGGATATGTTTTCATTTGTTTAGGATTGCTACTTGTTTCTTATTTGTCCTATGTGTTCTTTGTTCTTCTTTTCCTCTAATTATACCTCTTTGAAGTAATAATTTTTGTTTATTATTTCTGTTTAATCATTGCTTTTAGATCATTAGCTATACCTCTTTCTTTATTCTATTTGTGGTTTGCCCAATGGATTACAGTAAACATCTTTAATTCATCAGAGCTGAGCTTCAAATAATATTGTACTACTTCATGTATAATGTAGTAATGTAACAATAGTTTCTTTCTATCCCCCTTCCATTCTTTTCCCATATCCCTGTCCACTCAGTTAACCATTTCTGATGTTCAAAATCATTTTGTAGATCCTAGTCTATATCTTGTATTATTTTTTCCCTCAACCTAAACTTCTTTTAACATTTATTGTAGTGCACATATGCTGGCAATAAATTTTGTCAGCTTTATTCATAGAATAATCCTTCAATTTATCATCATTTTTAATAGATATGTTTTGCTAACTATGGAATTCTAAATTGCCAGACTTTCTTTCAGCTCTTCAGAGATAACGTTTCATTGCTTTCTGATTTACGTAGTTTCTGAAAACAGCCCTGGAACATCTGATTTTAGTTTTTATGTGTGTACCTTCTTCTTCTTGATATTTTAAAGATTTATTTTTTACTTCTTTTCAACAAATGGTTTTCTTTATGTTTATTTACTTGAGGTTCCTTGAACTTCTTGGGTCTGCAGATGTGCAGCTTTGGTCAAATTTAGAAAAATTTTCATCATTAATTCTTAAGATTTGTAAAATTTCCTTCCCGAATCTTTTCTGGACTCTAATTAAATCTACATTAGACCATTGCTGTTAATTCTGAGCCTCTATTTTCTCTGTGCTACATTTAAGAAAAATAATTCCTTTTGTGATGTCTTCAAGTTTACTGATCTTTTCTTTTGTAGTGCTTCATAAACTATTGATTTCAGAAAGTAAAATTTTTATTTTAGGTGCTATATTTTTATCTCCAGAATTTCATTTGGTTTTATTTTATATCTTAGCTCTCTCTCCTTATTATATCCATGTTTGTCTTTAAATTTTAGAGCATATTTATAACAGCTATTTTAAAGTTTCTATCTGCTAATTCCATTATCTCTGTTATTTTGTGTCTACTTTTAATGAGGTTGATTCTGGACATGAATTACCTTTTTCTATTTTATCCTATGTTTAGTAAATTTTAATTAAGCTAGATGTTGTGAATTGTATAATGTTTAATATTGGATTATGTTTTATTTATTTATTTAGAGACAGAGTCTCTCTCTGTCATCCAGACTAGGGTACAGTGGCACTATCATAGCTTACTGCAACCTCAAACTCCTGGGCTCAAGCAATCCTCCCACCTCAGCCTATTGAGTAGCTGGGACTACAGGCATGCGCCACCATGCCTGGCTATTTTTATTTATTTTTTTTAGAGACAAATTCTTAATATGTTGCCTCAAGTGATCTTCCCATCTCGGCCTCCCAGAATGCTAGGATTACGTGTGTGAGCCACCATGCCTGACCTACTGTATTTCATTAAAGAATATCCTTCTTCATTCTGGCAGGCAGTTAAACTCCTTGCATAATAATACGAGTTTCTTCAGGTTCATTTTCAACTTTTATAAAGTGAGTCTACATAGTCTTTAGTCTGGAGCTATTTTTATTCCACCTCTAAAGCCTAACCTGTTTGAGTCTCTATTGAAAGTCATGTATAAACACACACACACACACACACACACACACACACACACACACACAAGCACATATGTCACAATAAGTTCTCTTCACTTTGGCTGGTGGGAACCTGAATTATTCCCAGATCTCTCTGAGCTCTGGAGTTGTTATGCTCTAGATCCCCACTAATTAGTTATTTTCTGTAGTTGTTGTTTGCCAGTCTCATGAAGTTTTACACTGTGCATGACAGATTGCTATTCAAAGACATAATGACACTCTTTCTCTGTTTTGCTCCCTACTCTTTGGAATTCTGCCCTGTAAATTCTGGAATCCTCTCCTCAAAACTCTAAGCTTTGCTTCCTCAGCTCAAACTTCAAACTCTGCTATGTTTGACCCTCCCTGCTTATGGCTGGAAAATCACCTCCAGTTAGAAAATGAGAATTAATATCAGGTTTACCTCATTTTTTTCTTTCCTCATTAGCCAAAAAAGAGCAAATTACAGAGCAGTATTTTTCATGGGTGACAACAGAATTTTATTTTGTGAAAATTTACAAATTATCTTTCTTTTTTTAGTTGTAAAACAATAGATTTTAAAAGTTTTTCTAACTTTTTCAAATGTTTAAAAGTTTAGAATTAACAGGTGTTTACAGACAAGATAAAATCAATTTTAATTGTAGTAGTATGAAAAATCTCAATTCTGTAATTTGAAATATTTATAATCTCATTATTAATAGCAACAATAATATGTTTCTTTTAAAGACCTTCAGAGACATGGATTATGTTATTTACTACATTTTGCTGGTAAAAAATTTATAATGCATAAGATTAAAATAAATTATTTCTGTTATAAGTACTGTACAAATTAACCAAGGAATAGATCTCAAATCTTTCTAGAACCCTCATTAATTCATTTGCCTATCCACCTAGCAAATATTTTTCATGCATGTTCTGTGGGTCAAACCTTTTCATTAATAATATCTAGTGTCATTTCTTAGACTTAGGTTTGTTGCCTATGTATTTCTACTTTTTGCTTTTATCAATCTCTCATGAAATTTGCTTGATTTGTTGCTTTTACATACTTTGCAAAAACTCTGAGTGCTGTGTGACTATTACCCTTAAGAAAAACTGTTAAATGGGCCACAATATCCCCACTTCTGTCCTCCATTATTTTCCTGAACGCAAACAGAAATGCTCTTTTCGCTTTACTGTTAAGGAACTCTACAGGGAATTAATTTCAATGAAGTAGTTGTACAGTTTAACCATTTTATAGACTAATTTAAGTAGACTTGGATTAGTTACCTGGAAAAAAAGTCATATTTCCTTTCTCATTGATTCTCTCTGTTATGAAAGTCAGAAAGTAAATATACTTATTTTCTCAGACTCCCTTACTATATAGCTATATATTGTCTTAAAGTTAAACACAGACAATGAAATGTAAACAAGAATTATAGAGTGGCTTTTATGGGAAAATTTATAAAAGCAAAATATACCTTTGGGACTTTCAATCTTTGCTTCACTGATTTTTTGGTTTATTTCCTTTGTGCTTAAATATGGACTTCACGCCTGAAGTGTGACAGCCCTTTTACAACCAGGAGGTAACAAACATTAAGACGGTGTCTGCATGCCACCAGTGACGATGAGGACAGATAATGCAGCCAGGGTCCTTGGCCAGAGTACTTGAACAACCGTACTTTGTGGGGCTGCCCTTATTTGAGCTTCTTCTAAAGTAAGAGAAATAAATAATTATTTCAGTCACCATCGGTTGTATTTCCTTTTACTTTCAGTAAAACGGAACTTGTATCTCATTCGATTAAATTCTCTACTTCACAATTTCTAATTGCCTTATATATTATAAAAGAACACCCTTTTGGAACATTTACTCTGAAAAATAGAAATTTGCCCAAACTCCCACTCCAAGGAAAGGATAAGTTTATTAATTCCTTTAAGTAGGAGGCATTCAGGACAAAAGAATAAATGAGTAACTCCATTTTTCACCGAGCCTTTAACAAGCCCCAAGAATAATAATATTGGGGTAGTCCTAGTAAAGTACATCTTTCTAGACCACTATTAAATCATGTCCATAGTAAATAATTTTTTCTAACTTTTAGTTGAATAGTTGCTGCCTATCTTCTTAGAGTTTTAAATACCTGAAATGGATCTGGTCCTATGTTGCTCTTTTAATTATCTACCTTCTTAACTTTTTAAATTTAAGTTAACAAAATTAGGAAGGGAAAGATATTTTAAAAATTGTGTTCAACATGAAGAACTGCAAAAGGAATTGGTGAGCCATTATCTTTATTTCATTACTAAGAGATTGTATTTGAAAGACTGGCTCCTGGAGCCTACCGTCTTAGATGTGAATTGAAGCTCTGATATTTACTACCTATGCGATCTAGGCAAGTGGCCAAATTTCTCAGAAGTTCAATGTATTTTTCCTTAAAATGTAGATAAAATATAAGATTATGAGAATTAAATGAAGCAGTATGTGTTTATGTTCAGTGTCTGAAACATATTACATCTTAATACATAATCACTGTCATTACTTCTAGTGTTAATTATTATTCAGCAACTCAGATTGTGACATACTCTGTTAGTTCAAATTACTTTCATAATGTATATTAGTTAGCACAGACATCTTGGACAAAATTACACCATCCCACAAAAACTCTGTCATTACATATACGAAGAATTTGTTTAGCACAATATGAAGTGAATATAGTCATACACTGCTTAACAATGGGGACACATTTTGAGAACTACACTGTGAAGCAATTTCATCATTGTGGGAACCTCCTAGAGTATAAGTACGCAAATCTGGATGATATAGCCTACTGCACGTTTAGGTCATATGGTAGATCCTATTGTTCCTAGGCTACAATCCTGTGCAGTATGTTACTGTACTGAATACTATAAGCAATTGTAACACAATGGTAAGTATTTGTGTATCTAGGCATATCTAAATATAGAAAAGGTGCAGTAAAAATACGATATAAAAGCTAAAAGCTGGTACGCTTGTATAATGCACTTACTGTGAATGGAGGTTGCAGGACTGGAAGTTGCTCTGGGTGAGTCAGTGAGTGAGTGGTGAGAGAACGTGAAGGTCTAGGACATTATTATATATTACCGTAGTCTTTATAAACACTATGCACTTAGGCTACACTAAATCTGTAAAATATATTTTTCTTTCTTCAGTAATAAATTAACCTTATCTTACTGTAACTTATTTACTTTATAAACTTTGAAAAGTTTTAAGCTTTTTGACTTGTAATAACATTTAGCTTAAAACACATTGTTTAGCTGCACAAAAATATTTTCTTACTTTATATCTTTATTCTACAGTCTTTTTTCTATTTTTAAGTTTTTTAATTTAATTTTTACTTTTAGAAATGTTTTGTTAAAAACAAAGACACAAACACACACATTAGCCTAGGCCTACACAGGGTCAGGATCATCAATATCACTGTCCTCCACCTCCACATCTTATTCCATGGGAAGGTCTTCCAGGGGTAATAACACTTGCGGAGCTGTCATCTCCTATGATAACAATGCCTTCCTCTGGAATACCTCCTGAAAGCCCTTCCTGAGGCTGTCTTACAGTTAACGTTTTTTTAAAGAAATAAATGGAGGATTGTTTCCACATTCTTGCAATAGTGAATTGTGCTGCCATAAACATTCGGGTGCATATGTCTTTATCGTAGAATGTTTTGTGCTCTTTTGGGTAGATGCCTAATAGTGCTATTGCTGGATAGAATGGTATTTCTATTTTTAGCTCTCTGAGGTATCTCCAAATTCTTTTCCACAGAGGTTGCACTAATTTGCATGTGGAAACAACCCAAGTGCCCGTCAATCCATGAGAGGATTATCAAAATTTGGTATATGTTTACAATGGAATATTACTCAATCATAAGAAACGACAGTGATCTAGCACCTCTTATACTTTCCTGGATTAAACTTAAGCCCATTATCCAAAGTGGGGCACTACAAGAGCAGAAGAACAGGATCCATTTGTACTCACCATCAAATTGGTACTAACTGATCAACACTAGGTTGATCACATAGCAGAAATACTCTCTGGGGATTAGGGGGATGGGGGGGCAAATCTACAACTAAAGGACATGGGGAGCACTAAAGGGAGGGAAGGGCATGCCTTTGGGCGAGGCAAAGACATAAAGTGTAACTACAATGTTTGTACCCTCACAAAACCCTGGAATAATAAATAAATAAATAAATAAAAGAGAAATAAATGGAGGAGTACAATCTAAAATAATGATATAATGTACAGTATGGTAAATACATAAACCATTAACATAGCTGTTTATTATCATTATCAAGTATTATGTACTGTACATAATGGTATGTGCTATACTTTTATAAAATTGGCAGCACAGTAGTTTTGGTTATGTATGTAATATCCTGAACACATAAGCAATGCATTTCGGTGTGACATTGCACAGCTACAACATCGCTAGGTGATAGGAAATTTTCAGCTCTACTATAATCTTCTGGGACCACCATTGTGTATGTGGTCTGTCATTGACTGAAACATCATTGTGTGGCACATGTCAATATTTACTAATAACGAATTAATCACATTATTGTAAATGACATAGTCAAAATTAGATATCAACATATCGATTGGATTTGGACCATAGAAACAACCTCCACTGATCTGACTCTGATTGTGTGTACATCATTCCGTAATTTGCAAGAATTTAGTTTTCATAAATAGAGAGATGGAATTTAGAAGAGTTTGATAGAGAATCTTATTATCATTCTATTATTAAAATATTCAGAGATAGATGCATTAACGTTAAAAAGAGGCTTGGACCTTGCATCTTTAAAGGTTTTGTGGTGTTGTGTGGTATCTTAGGGCTGCCATAACAATGTTTTGTAAACTGGGTGGCTTAAACAACAGAAATTTATTTTCTCATAATTCTGGAGGCTGGAAAGTCTGAGATCGAGATGTCAACAGAGCTCGTTTCTTCTCAGGCCTCTGTCCTTGGCTTGAAGATGGCTAGCTTCTCCCTGTGTCTTTAGATGGTCTTCCCTCCGCACATTCCATGTCCTAATCTCTTTTTTTTATAAGGACACCAGTCATATTGGATTAGGGCCCACCCCAATGACCTCATTTTAACTTAATTACCTCTTTAAAGACCCTAACTCCAAATATAGTCACATTATGAAGCACTGGGTATTAGGACACCAACATTTGAATTTCGAGGTGATGCAATTCAGCCCATAAATGTGGATACATTAGATTATGAAACAGCGAATATGGAATGGAGCATTCCCTGAGTTTCTATATTCAGAACTTTGATCCATCAAGTAATTTAAAAATCATATACTAATTCAAATGTCTTTCTCACTGTAAAAAAATTAAGGCAGTGGCACTATAATAATTGGTGGATTTCCTTTGAAAGTATCTGATAGCTTATTTAAAAATCATTTTCATAGTCTAATTTTCAAATTAATGCTTTAAAGCTTTGAGAATATCCTATGCTCTCTGTATAGTCAGCAAACCCAATTATGGCTTAGGTGGTTAGAAGCACCTATTTGAAACTTACACAAAGCTGAAATATTTGGATATAGCCAAATGTATTAATAGAACCTAATAGATTTATTATTTATTCTCTTGGAAATTAAAGTTTAACTTTTTAAAAACTAAATCCCTAATCATAAGCCTGCTGCTTTTATATATTTTGCTTAATTATTTTTTATCACATGTTGGAAAATGTGATTTTGGTAAATTCCTATTTGTTGTAATTATTATCATCTGAGTACTAGTAGAATTATTTTTTAGCTGATAATAATATTTATAATAATTGTGTGCTAGGTCATGTATATACAGCATATGAGAAAACCATTGAAAGCACAATATTTATTTTCCTTGTTTAATGTGCCATAGTGTTTCAACAATTGCAATGCAGAGGGAAAAAAAAAGAGTAATGTTTGATGGGGCACAGGGAACTATTCCCCAGAGGCTCACGAAGAATAGCATGTGATAACTTCCAGGGAAGCATTTGAATAATAGTGAGATTTTCTTTGATGTCTGCACAGTTGTAATACAAATTAGGTAAAAATAAAAAGAAGTATAGAAGTATTCTAGAGTCATTGTATCTATTTTCCCTAGTATGTATTTTTCCTGAAAGTCACTTCCTTCTAGTGGATATTTATTATGCGCAATTATGAATATCTATTTATTGCATAAGTATGTTTGTCGTTACAAGTTTTCATATTAGCTGGTTATAGAAAAAGGCAGGCAATTTTGTCCCTTCCTTTTTTTTTTTTTTATTTCTCGATTTCCAGTGGTTTATGTTTTCAATAGATGAATTAGAAAATCTCAGAAAATTGGTTACTGGAAATTGAAATGGGAATGGTAGAATCTATTCTGAAACCTGCCTTTTGGTGTTTACCTCAAAGTGTGCTTCTGTGTGTTTGCTTGATTTACATTTAGCAATATCTAAGTGCAAATAGTAATCATACACCAAAGTAAATGGGACTATATGCAATTGCTTCCTCCGTTTCTTCAATTGCAGTTGCAATCCCATAGATTCCGATCTTGACAGGTAGCATAATTAGAAAATTCTCTTTGTCTTATTAAATGTGACTCTTCTCAATAGAATTCACTTCATTGCCAGCAAAGAACAGAAAATATACTTCAAATCTAAAATGGGAAATCAAGGGGGACTGTTTTATTTTTATCTGTCTTTGTGCAAGCGACATTATTATCAAAGGATATTGTAATGCTGAAAATGTACTTTGGGGATTTAAATCACGCATTAGCCTGGAAAGCAAAAAGTGCTGTAGGGCCCATGCAATATATTTTCTCATTAATCTGATTGAAAGATTATCCTTCCTATAGCTATGAAAAGTCTAATACTCATATATCCATCTTCTCTGCTAGTAAAATTCAGCTTTGTGCAAAGTCATTGTCTCTTGTGTCAGGGGTCCAACACTTCTTTTTTCTCTCAGCATAAGCCCATCTGTATTAAAATAAATTCAGAGCAGGCCGCCATTTCATGCACACATTTTGATTATTTCATAAGCTGCTGTGGAAAATGGAAGTATCAGCAAGTCATGCAGTTTCCTGGTAATGTAATGCTGTCATTACCTCAGTGGTCATGTGAAAAAGTTTAGCTATACCGTCTTTGACAAATGTTCAGTGAGTCAAAACAGTGCATTTAAATGAAATGCAGATATGAATGTGCCATTATTGCAATCACAACTCCAGCTTCTAAATTATCTTATATGAATATATACACTTTCCATGTAACCTGACGTTTATAATACATAACTAGCTCTGCGTTTCTTCTTTCTCCATCCACCCTGCCCCTTTTTTTCTGCATCATCCTTCCAGACTTAGAATGAAGGAAGGTATTGTGATCAGAGGCTGCATGCAGTAATTGAAGACACTCCTGATGATTTCATGCAATCAGAGTGGCACATTATTTGTGATGAAAATTAAGTAAAGAAATAGCAGATGTATGGGTTGCCTTGCTATGATCAATGCCTTTACAAAAGATCAGCAAATCTGTGTGAATAAGCCCCATCAAAAGAAACCCCAACCACTTACATGCTTTGACACATAAGAGACTCACTGAAAATTTTGTGTAACCTTAGTAGTAACTTGCGGCACTTTGTGATTTTAATGAAACTACGGAAAATATGTTAAACTGAATGATTCCAATTCAGCGTACTTTGAGTGCTGATACCAAGAACAGTATAGATGGCTCCCGCCATAACTGTCACACAGATAATATTCTTTTATGCCTCAAGACACTAAGATGGTACTGTAGATAACCAAAAGAAATAAGCAGCCACCATCACTAATCTGCAACTTTGAAACACTATAGCTTTTGCATGGTTAAGAGAAGGTAAAATCACCTACTAGTGTAAAAGAGAAGACATTTTAAAAGTGAACAGAAACTGGAAGAATTAATGCTTTTGTATTTATTTGTAATCCGTATGCACCATGGATCAAATTGTCCATATCCTATTTTATGTGTTTATGTATGACAATTGGAAATGCAAAATGAGCTGGGGCCTTTACATTCCCCCAGGACATTTTTGCTAATGTAGTAAAATGAAAATCTAAGGAGTATTTGGCTTTAGTGTTCCCTTCAGAGGTTAACTTTGGAGATCTTAAGTGTGTTCTTATGGCTGGATTTGTAATGTATGTAGCAGATTAGAGTGTATTACGATATTCAGATGCAACACCCGAGCAGTATAAAAAAAATTGCTGTCTGTATTTTTCTCGCCCAGCAAATATTGCTTGAGGGCTTTTTACGTGGACAAAATTGAATTTTACATTTCCATTGCACAATGTGACTTATCAACTACTTTCTGTATGTGTGAGCCTGCGATTTGGTGAGCACAAATCATAACCAAAGTTTGATGAACATTTTCTATAAAGCTCAGATACTAGATCCATAAAAAGTAAATAATTAGTTTTATGTCTAGAACTATATTTTTGGGTGAAATACATCATTTCCTATCATAATGGAATGCATCTTTACTGGTAAGAAAAATAATAATTCTTGCTACTATTCATAAGAAAATAAAATAAGATCAAAACAAATTTTGAAATACCGAAGTTATTTATCTTACTTAAATAGTTATTTTTCATGTTGAGTTTGAAAATCTCTAATTATAAATACTTTCATTTGAGAATACAACCTAACATTCAAGACTCTGGGAAATACAGAGAAAAAATAATGATAAACCAAATATAATGAGAATTAAACATTATAATGAAATCATTTTCAGAATATTTTTGCAAGGATGTGATAGCTTTCCAGAAAAAAGATAAGTTTTACTTGAAAATGTAGAGCAAGATACATAGTTTTTTTAATCGAACACAAGAACTATCAATACTAATCTGCTAATTTGTGCCCCAAAATACAATCACATTGTTGGGACAAAAACACAATGCATTCAGGAAGCTATTAAATGCACAGCAGTATTTGAAATCGAACCACAGTGACTTGTTGTTATGGCATGCTGACATTATTGGTTCTTGTATATAGTTACATAATGATCTCAGAAGCCAGCTTTAAAAACTGTTCTATAAAACCAGTTAACAGATGTCAAAATCTGACTACAGAGTCAACTTTCTAAAACCCTTACATTAAAAATATATCTGAGAGCCTTTTTTCCAATTAAAAAAATAAAATGTAATTTTTTCCCTCTCTAAAGGAACTCTTTGTCATGGTAAACTCTTTTGTCTTTTATTTCTAATTTATTATAGACATCATCATCTTATGATCTCTGACCTAAAAAACATGCACCACTGAAATTGTCAATGCTTGAGGAAAAACTGTAGTTTTCATTATAATTTTTTCTATCTGCATTACTGATATAGCATACACTTTGTTTTCTGTGTAAAAATTCATATTTTGCTAGAGAAAATCTGCATTATATAATCTGCACAATATAATCAGGAAGCATTATATAATTTGCATTGTAAAATCTGCACAATATAGTCAGAAATAATTTTTTCATAACATTTCTCTACTTTTTATGGTTATATGTTTTAACATAATAAAACTGTTGTGACTTTATCTTGTAATATAAAAGAACACAACAGTGATGACATCCAGTAATATTGTGAATAATTAGTTTCTTACCCAAAATAAACAGTTTGGCCACAAATTACATAGTTTTGAAAGTAAAAATAAATGAAATTATATTGAAAATAATTAAAGATTCTTTTCTCCTTTCAGGCTTCTCTACAAAACAACTCAAAAATAGTGTACAAAAAGAAGATCATTTTCAATGTTTCTGTGTATTTTTCAAATAAAAAAGATGGCATCTAGAAAATGGAATTGCTATAGCAAAACCGGCTTTTTGTTCTGTGAAAGCCCTTGCTTTTGTAATTGTAAATGAAGCTGTTTCATCTGGTTTATATACTGCTGTTCCCACTGTTGCAGCTTAGGGCAATACAAATGATTAGTTGCCTGATTCCAGATTCATATAGGCTCAACTATGAGAACTAGACTCTGGCATTTAAATTACTGAACTGATGTGAGACCATAAACCATTCCACACCATTTATACAAATGGAATTGGCCAGGTATTTTATCAAATCTCCTATTACAGGGAATAGCCCTATATTAGCTCCATGCAATTTTTTTAACTCTTCCCAAATATTGGGGTACCTTTATATTAAATTTTATTTTTCAAAAGCTTCAACAACCAGTACCTCCCCAAAATAATATTTTCAGATCGCAATCTGAAGTGGTCAAAACTCCAAGTTTCATTCAGTCACATTTCAGTGAAGAAGTCTCTAAAAGAAATATTTCCCTCAAAGGAAATCGTCATTTCCTAAAACTTAAGTTCCTGAGGAGTTACCCTGGAATACAACAGTGTGGCTTTCTACCAAGTTCAAAATATAGAATTTGCATATAAAATCAATCATTGTATTTCAGATTGAACAGCAAAATTACCTGCTTGAATGGTTCAACATATGCAAATCAATCAACGTGATACACATATCAACAGAACAAAGGACAAAACCATGTATGACCATTTCAATTGATGCTGAAAAAAGCATTTGATAAAATTCAGCATCACTTCATGATAAAAATTCTCAAAAAACTAGGTATAGAAGGAACTTACCTCAATATACTAAAAGCCATATATGACAGACCCACAGCTAGTATCATACTGAATGGGGAAAAACTGAAAATGTTTCCTCTAAGATCTGGAACGAGAAAAGGATGCCCACTGTCACCACTATTATTCAACATAGTACTGAAAGTTCTAGCTAGAGCAATCAGACAAGAGACGGAAATAGAGGGCATCCAAATTGGAAAGGAGAAGTCAAATTATTCTTGTTTGAGACCATATGATTTTATAACTACAGAAACCTATAAACTATTAGAACTGATAAACATATTTAGTAAAGTTGCAGGATATAAAATTAGCATACAAAAATAAATAGCATTTCTATATGCCAACAGTAAACAATCTGAAAAAGAAACTAAGAAAGTAATCCCATTTACAATAGCTACAAATAAAATAAAATACTTAAGAATAAACTTAATCAGAGAAATGAAAGATTTTTATAATGAAAACTATAAAACATTGGTGAAAGAAATTGAAAAAGACACAAGAAAATGGAAGGATATTCCATGCTCATAGATTGGAAGAATTAATATTGTTAAAATATCCATACTACCCAAAGCAATCTGTAGATTCAATGTAATCCCCATCAAAGTACCAATGACATTCTTCACAGAAATAGAAAAAATAATCTTACTGTTTATATGGAACCACAGAAGACCCAGAATAGCCAAAGCCATCCTGAGCAAAAAGTACAAAACTGAAGAAATCACATCATCAGACTTCAAATTATACTACAGAGCTATAGTAACCCAAACAGCATGATACTGGTTTAAAAACAGACACATAGACCAATGGAACAGAAGAGAGAACCCAGAAATAAATCCACACATCCATAGTGAACTTATCTTTGACAACATACCAAGAACATACAGTGAAGAAAGTACAGTGTCTTCAGTAAATGGTGCCGGGAAAGCTGGATATACATATGCAGAAAAATTAAAATAGACCCTTATCTCTTGCCATATACACAATCAAATCAAAATGGATTAAAGACTTAAATCTAAGACCTGAAATTATGAAACTACTGAAAGAAATCTTTGGGGAAAGGCTTCAGGACATTGGTCTGGGCAAGGACTTCTTGAGTAATACCCCCAAAGCACAGGCAACCAAAGCAAAAGCTTCTGCACAGCAAAGGAAGAAATCAACAACGTGAAGATACAAGCCATGGTATGGGGGAGAAAATATTTGCAAACTACCAATCTGACAAGGGATTAAAAAAGGAATATAAAAGGAGCTCCAACATCTCAATAGAAAAAAATCAAATAATCCAATTAAAAATGGTCAAATGATCTGAATAGACATTTCTCAAAAGAAGACATACAAATGGCCAACAGGTATATGAAAAAATGCTCAACATCATTAGTCATCAGAGAAATGCAAATCTGAACTACAATGAGACACCATCTCACCCCAGTTAATATGGCTTTTATCAAAAAGACAGGTAATAACTAATGCTGGCAAAGATGTGGAAAAAAGGGAACCCTTGTACACTGTTGGTGGGAATGTAATTAGTGCAACCATTAGGAAGAGTGGTATGGAAGTTCCTCAAAAAACTGAAAATAGAACTACCATATGACCCAGGAATTCCCCTTCTGGGTATATATCCAAAGGAATGTAAATCGGTATATCGAAAAAATATCTGCACTCCCATGCTTATTGCAGCACTATTCACAACAGCCAAGATATGGAATCAACCTCAGCGTCCACCAATGATTTAATGGATAAAGAAATTGTGGTACACATACACAATGGAATATTATATAGCCACAAAAAGGAATTGAATCCTGCCATTCGCAGTAACATGGATGGAATTGGAAAACATTATGTTAAGTGAAATAAGCCAAGCACAGAAAGACAAATCTCACATGTTCTCATTCACACATGGGAGCTGAATATTAATAACAATTGATCTCATAGAGACAGAGAGTAGAATGATGTTTACCAGAGCCTGGGAAGGGTAGCAGGAAGGAGGGAATACAATGGGGATAGTTCATGGGTGTAAAAATACAGTTAGATAGAATGAATAATATTTAATAGCACAACAAAGTGACTATAATCAATAATAAGTTAGGGGATACTTTAAAATAACTAAAAGAGTGGAATTGGAATGTTCCTAACACAAAGAAATGTTAACATGTTAAATGTTAACACCTCATGCCTGAGGAGACAGATACCCCAATTACCCTGATATAATTAATTTGCATTGTATGCCTGTATCAAAACATCACATGTGCCCTATAAAGATATACACTATTATGTACTCATAATAATTAAAAATGAAATGAAAACATTACATACTTGAGCTTTCATATTTGTAATTTTATATTCTTAAAGAGTTTGAAATGCCAGTGAATACTCTGCAAAATCTCATTTCTACCTTTCACCAGCAGTCCTGAGATGTCAGTTTGAAAACTTACAGGAACTGTAGGATGTTTTATCAATAATAATAAAAAAAAAATCTCATAATATAAGCAATCTACTAAATTATCACAATTGCAGTTTAGACTTAAATACCATGGTTTATGAGCCTGAGCTTTTGCCTCCCTGTGTTTAGTGGAATAGTAACTGAGCAATAATAAACATGAAAAAAGATTAGAAAGAAAGAACACTGAATTGTGTAAGCCACCCAGGTGGATCGGTCACTTTACTTGTTATAGTAATAAATACTATTGGAAACATGAATAACAATGAACAACCAAACAACAATAACACACTGGAAGAACCACTTTTATTAATGTTTGTAACAAAAATTAAGAATGAGTTAATACTGAGATGATAAGCAATTCCATTTTTATATCAAAATCTCCAAGATAATTATAATAATCATTTAATTTCACAGTGAAGATTAGGCCTAACGATATTATGCTACATCAAAATTTCAAGTTTTTTTGTGGCAAAACTTTAGGAGTTGAACAAAGTAGACCAATATCTTTGGCATCATCAAAGCAAGATTATAAGTGAAATTCTTATAGTGTTCCCTCATTATTTTCTCAAGAAAAAGGATACAATTTGTTTTTCAATTCCACATTTTTAATTGTGCTTCTTATCTTTGTTACTGTTTCCATGGCATAACTTCTTGCATTGATATTAACTCATTCTTATCCGTTGAAAATAACTTGTGCCAGACATTTTGCAAGATAGATAGTATGTAGTCATGGTTGTCAAGTAGTTTAAAGTCTATCAGAAGAGAAGGACTTGTAGACCAACACAGTTTGGAAAAACAAGTTAAAGTTTGCTAAGCAAATGGTGATCTTAAGTGAATGCTATAGGGAACAAACTGCATACACAACATCATGAAGAAGGGATAAGGAGTTTGGTATTAGAAACATACAGAACATGGAGGTACAGATTAAGTGAAACTCAAGTTAAGCAAAGATTAGGTCATAAAATGATGTTATTCCATATTATAGATCTTTTATTTTTATTATTTAGGCAACTTAGAATGGAGGGTTGCCAAAGAAGGTGTCCAACATGGAATATAGATGATAGCTTTGAGAATATATGGTGTAGTGTCAGGTATGGAATATAGATGAGGGGGTTGAGTGTGTTGAGGAAAGGGTACTCATGAATTGTGAAGCTAGAATAAAGAAAAACAGAAAGCTACTCCTTGAAACTCTTCTGGGCACCCCAGTGGAAAATTAGATACTTCTCCTTAGTGCTTCCACAGCACCAGCTACTTACCACTACGGTAGAAATCATCACATTTTGGTATTGGTGAACTTGTCTGTGCCATAATTCATCATCCTCCCAAGTCTCAACCCATTCGCTAGACAGTAAACTCATTTAATGCAAAGTTCGTGTTCTTCTTTTCTGTAACAGAAACAGCAGTGTGGTGCATAGTGGGGCTCAATAATTATTTGAATAAATTTGTAGGAATTTCATTGAAAATTTAAAAATCCACTGCATAACATTATGCCTGTGTGTTTCTGGCTATTGTTACAACCTGAAGTCAGCAGCATTTTAATTACTACTTTAGATACCTACTGAATTTGTAAAAATTAACAGAGTAATAGAATTTTTATATTAATTTCCAAGTGATATATATAAAAGTATATAAACTTTATATTTCATATAAAAATATCTAAAAGTTGAGTTATAAAAGAGGAAGGCAACTAAAGTTGATTGAGCACTCTTTTATTTTCTTTTTTCAGAGAAAATAAAAAATAGGGTCTCACTATTTTCCCAGGATGGAATAGAGTAGCTATTCAAGGGTGCAATAACAGTGCACTACAGCCTTGAATTCCTGGCCTCAAATGACCCTCCTGCCTCAGCCTCCCAAGTGGCTGGGACTACAGGGAAGTACCACCACAGCCAGCTTAAGGTTGATTGAATATTCTTTAATCCACAAAACACTGCCAAGCAGGTATTAGGGTGTATGGGAGTTATTTTGGAGTTATTATTATGAAGTTATGACCAGAAGTCCAGGAATATGTGATTCACCTTGCCTTCCAATGGAATTCCTAGTGGAATAGTATGAAATTTAAAAATAATTTTTAAAAATTGCAAACTAGGAATGAACGAATGACTCACATTGGGAAAGTCACACACATTTCTGAAAATGTAAGCAGAGCTTGAATGAAAGCCAAACTGATGCATGTGGCCTAGGCTCAAGTCCTAAATGGAGCTCCATACTTCTACCTAAATGTAAACCTTGGAATTCATTGTGTGCCTACAATGAGTAGGAGATGACCAGATCCCAGGTAAGTTCCAAGACCATTTAAGCATCCAGCCACAAGGAACCAGCGGAGAGAAAGATTCTTTTGGAGTCCTGTCTTCACTAGTTGATTCTACCACTGCGTTTGGAGTAGAAGAGACCTACCCAGGGGTCTAAGGTAGGAATATGTAAAAGGACATATGAGAGTTTTTCTTTTACCACAATGTCTCTAATCAGAGGTATCTTTGGCTCTGTCTGGTTGACAATCTGTCTAAACTGAGCCATAAAATTCTTTCCTTATGAGTAGATATTATTACCATTATTTTACGGATGATTAAGGTGATGTGTAAAGAAATTAAATGGTTTACCCAAAGGTAGGGAAGCTGGAATTTCTGTTAGGTTTCCCAGATGTTTAAAGTGTACTCGGGCTTATATCTTAGGGGAGATCCCCAACTGATGCTTGATGGCGCACAAGATCCACCCAGTTGAGTCCTGTCGAAACACTTAACTCTCTAGAATTGTCAGAAAATAAAATACCTGCTGTTTAAACTACTACATTTTGAGTAACTTTATATGCAACCATAGATAGCTGAGATATAGGCGTTCTCTGAGCATATTCTTAATATTGTATAATTTAATAAAACATACATGTCCCTACTGTTTAAGAGGTTAGAGGTAGGAGAGCTCCACTTAGCTTATTGTTAAAATTCATTCTAGACCCACAGTTGATCTGAGATAACTTGAAGTGGTCTGGCAACCGTCCCAGATAATCAAAGGCTGTGTAACCAAAGTTACAGTGAATCAAGATCATATACATACTTTGCCAGAGAAGGAAGGCTTGGCAAACATTGAAGAATACTCTACTGACCTAACTTTCAGCAAACATATAAGCTAATAATCCTGTATCATTTATTTTTAAAAATCAGTGTTTCCAAATTAGGATCCCAACAAAAACAGAAAAAAATTGTATGTTTGAACATTTTTGTTTTCAACATGTAAACAAAGATATGATAGTTTGGCTTCTCCACATTCTGCCAATGGATCCCCCGTCTTTTGCTGAGGTACATATAAAATAATTTATTTGAACTCAAACGTATGAATTTGGCTCTTTCCACGATGCTGTTACAAAAATGACAATTAGTAGCAAATAAAAGTGTTGTGGTTTGTCTGGGTGATTATTAATTGTCATCAGCATGTCCTTGCTTATTATAAGATTTTTAGCCTAATTATTGAGAAAGACTATACAAAACTATCCTTTTTGTCTTATAAATGATTGAAATAAAGAAGATTCCAATGTCTTAATTAATCGAACATTTACAGATTAGTCAATGGAAGTCATACCATACCACGTTAACTGTGAAAGTTAACATTACAAAAAGGGACCAAGAACCACACTGATTAATAATTCATTAGCATTCTTTCATCTTCCTTTAAAACAAGCTATTACCTGCATTGTGGGAAAGCAGGTAATAGATTATAATTGATCACTTTTTCATGAACTAGAAATAGTCCTGTATTTTAAATTCTTGTTTTAATTATCCAGTCTGATATTTTGGTAACCGATATTATAACATCAGTAGGTTCAGAAGATATTGTGAGAGGGATATTTTGACATATTTAGTCTACATTCCATGATTGACTAGTAAGATTGTAGTGAGGAATTCCCAGTTACTCTTGAGCTCAGCATTTAGACAATTGAATAATAAACCACAATCAATGAGGACCTTCAAAGATTGTCACCCTATGTTCAGATTAAACTTTAAAAAAACTCTGTAACTTGCAACCATTTTTGGCTCAACCCCATTTGGTATTCAGAATGTAAATGAGATTTGTTATCAGGCAGGAAACCAGAAACTGATTTAACCTAGATATTAATCTTCATATTAAGGACATATTTACATTTCTTGCATAGCACAGTAGGTTAGTGCAAAGAAGGATCTGCATTTAATTTTTTAAAAATGGCTAAGCCCAACTGGTACACAGTACGTATTTCACATTTTAACTATTTTGTTTATTTCATAGATTCTTTTATTTTCTCATGGTCCTGTTAAGGCTTGCTGGATAGAAAGTATGCTGCAAATAGAAGCCAAACCACAGTAAAATGACTCTGCCTAACCCTAAGAGTTCCAGCCATTTCCTTTTATAGTTTATAATAAGATATGACAACTCAATTTAAAGAAAATACACAATAGTTGCTGACTACAGTGAAAAGTTTACATTAAAATAATATGTTGCTGTGGGGAGGTAGATAATTGAGCATACAGTAGGTAATTTCTGGCAGGGCTCCTGAAATAAGCAAAAGTTATATCTGTTAACAAAGGATAAATGCAGATAATGTTACTCTACTCAGTAATTAGAATTTTACAGATCCCTGTTTAAATGCTGATGCAAAAGAAAATTAAGAAGGCAGCTGCATTTAGTCTCTAAAGTCGAGCTGATCCCAAATCTCCCGTTATGACCTGACCTTTGATTGGGCCCACTTCCTACTGATATGTGCCTCTACCACTTTTCCTATGAATTTTAATAAAGACTGAGAAAACTTGAGAACTCCAAACAAAATCTAACTGAAATTGTTAATTTTAAGAAGTAATTGCAGGCAGGCGGTGGGATGGGGGTGGAGGGGAGTGGAGGGATGGGTTTAGGGGGAGTAGGAGATTTAAAACCAGGAAGCCCTAGAAAATTGTCTCTGTCTTGAAACAAAATCTTTGCCAATTTTGTCTCCCTCAACCTCTTACCTAATTCCAGGAGATAAATCTTTAACTCTCTGGCACTGTCATTGAGGTGACCAAGTATCAACTTTCTCAAGCATATAGTTCTTAGAAAATTTCAATTGACTACTCTTTTCTTTCCTTCAAGAGAATTTATAAAATCAACACAGGCACAATCTTCCTGAGCTACTCTCTTCACCAAAACAGAAAGAGCATGAATGATAGAGTTAGCTTTAGGAATAAGAAGGCAGGTATTTTTTCCTCTAGAAACACTACGAAGTGATAGTATTTATGCACTGAATATTGACTTACAAACAAAAATCGAAAAGCCAAACTTAGTTCCCAAAACTCCCCCTTTCTTTCCATTCTGTTTCTGGAGGTGATTGGGAGGCCCTAACAATGGTCAGTCTTCATCCATTACCATTTTGGGATTTGGGAATAATTATAGGGATCTAGACATGATTAATATGAGTCAGATACTCCCTTACAAATAACAAAAATCGTGTGTGGGGACTTTGGGTTTATCATTACTTATTGTGTTCTGAATAATTTTTCCCACAATGCGTCTTTGCTACTCGGCCCAGTGAGGAGGTTTTCACAAGCATAGGTAGGATGGATTAAGGCAGGAAAGAATAGAGTTAAGAAAGAAAGCAATTAGTAAGGTATTTCAAAAGATACTGAGGTGAAAGTCTCCATTATCATTTATCAGTGTTCCTTTAGTTGAGACCTAGAGACAAGCCTCTAATCAAGCATTATTGACAACGAGAGACACTTGAATCTCTATAATCATCATCTTCTTCATAGGCTTGGCAACTAACTGCTCATTCCATGCCCACTAAATAAATCCCTTTTATCCACTTGATCAAGTGTCCTGTCAACTCTTGCTCTGTTTCCTTAGGTCATCTAGGATGAGTATTGACTGCTTTCTTCCACTGCTGGTCTATACTTACTTATGGTTACTACCTTCAGAATTTTTCTAGAAAGTTAATTACTTCGGCTCTCGTTTTTTTTTTTTTTTCTTCTTTTTTACTTGAGCAGAGGACCTCCTTGACCTCTACTCTGAGTTAAATCTCATCTGTCCATTAAATAGTTCCAAATGACTTTATATTTCACTCATTTGTTCTTTTATTTAATCATTCAACAAACACAGTAATTATTCTGTGCAAAGTACAGCAGTTAACAAAAGAGGCAAAAATTCCAGGCCTTGTGGAGCATATGTCCTATAATTATGTGATATTTAATGCCCTCAAATCTCCACTAAAATAAAAGCTCTTTGAAAGTAAGAATCATAACTGTCTTTTTCACCACTGTATCCCCATCATCTTGAGGAGTATATGGAATATTGAAGAGGCACAATGAATATTTTTTGAATTATCACCTAAACAAATGAAAGTTGCAATTTTACAAGAAACATAGGTGTTTTATCTGTTCATGAGAAAAGTCAAGCTGTATAAAACTAACAGTAAAAAGTATGTATAAAAAGTAACATAATGAAACTATTAGACTGAAACAGAGTAGTATATGGGTACTAGCAATGTGACTACATTACTACTTAAAAATAATCTATTTTTTAGAAAAATCTTTGGGTTTGTTTCATACTCTGTCTTTTCAATAGACAACAAGGCATTGTTTAAGCATTTTCTAACACCCAGTTTAAGTACATGTAATGCAAATAAAACATATTATGCATGATCATTACACTGACATAAAGGCCCCATAATTCTAGCAGCAAATTATGTGATATAAGATAAGGACAGATTATTTTTGCCTTGATATATATATATATTTATATATATATACACACACACATATATAGTGTGTACAAATACATATATATTTTTCACAATCTTTCTCAAGTGCTTTGTAAGAAAGAACATTGAGT
Source organism: Propithecus perrieri (assembly GCA_963574695.1). Lineage (NCBI taxonomy): Eukaryota > Metazoa > Chordata > Mammalia > Primates > Indriidae > Propithecus > Propithecus perrieri. The sequence continues at coordinate 47,823 of CAUYRB010057046.1, forward strand.
CGAAGCATTCTTATTGTTAATAGGGTATTTTAAACATGTGTTTAAATATGTTTGATTTTGTTAATGAGAGCACAGAATTCCTAATGAGGAAAAAACTAAAGCTGTATACCTGCATGAGTACAGGATTTGCTTTCAATTGTCTTATACCTTGTTTCCAGGTTTATTTATAGTCAACATTAGGTTGCATTGAAAATGGATAGAGAAAGACAGACTCTGCCCATTCATCACCCCAACTGCCCGTGGAAATGGTTAATTACGTCAGAAAAAAGTGCCATGAAACTATTCATATCATATACGATTTTTTTTAATTTTGGAGTATCAAAAATAAACCTTCAAAATAGTTTTAAGAATAAAAAAAAAATTGGCTCACTTACCAAAAAATATTGTAATAAGTATAGTATCAGCTAATATTTAATCAAGGATACACATGATATTACCAGAATCCGGGAGCACTGAGTTCTGCACAGAGCAACAGAGAGATGCGTATAATGGCAGAGAACACATAGTGATGGTCTTGCCCAGTGAAATGAATAAAGAAGGCAGCCAACTTTTTGGCCGACAATGGAAAAAAAAGTCCACTCAGCAATAAAACTGATGAATTCTGAATTTAAAATGAACTTTTGGGGAGTTATATAAATAAAGACTATAGATTTTTGACAAGTGGACTTTGATATAAGAAAATAAGCTTTCCAGGATACATCGTGTAGCTATATGCATACTGCATTTCTAACAGCAACATTTGTTAAGGAAAAGGTCAAATGAGTTTATCTGAGCAATACACAATAGTGATTAAAAATAGACTTTAAAAAGGCAAGTACTAGAAGTTGCATATGGAATCTGTTATGTGTGGTTGGACAAAGTATTAAATGCGTACACACACACACACACACACACACACACACACACACAGAGTTAAAATCCCTGAATGTAGGTTTAATCATCATCAACAAATTTTACCATCTTCATAAAGTATTAACTTCTAGTAATTATTAATTCATACAACATGGAGATCAAGATTTGACTGTGAAATTGAGGAAAGATAGCCCCCTTATAAAAATAAGTCTGTAACCATTTCTGTTTTTTGAGATGTACTAAATATTACACAATCATATAGCTACTTTGACTTGCATATGTTGGGCTGGCAGTGAACTGGGATGGATTCTTTGTCCTGGATAAAGCACATAAAAGTTCTCAGCCAATTAGCAGTTGGCTTCATTATACAAAAAGCAAAACAAAACACTGAAATAGGGAGAAAATGGTTTCTGGACACTGAAAGCCATGCAAGGAACTATAGAATGATAACAACACAACAGCTGGAGTAATATAAAATATGCTGAGAGCAGAGTAGCAGAGGTCAGGACATCAGGGAATTAAAATGGTTTTATAAGTGGTAGAATTATATTTTGAAGTCCAATTAATTAGCTCTCCCTTTACTCCTTTTTTTTTTTTATGTGACACTCCCTTTATATAATCAGAATGACTTGTTGCTTCAGGAATGGTTAAGCAGAGTCAGTATGTAGCTCATTAGTTTAAAATAAACATTTAACTTCATAAAAGTCAGAGTAGCATTGACTACATTAAAATGAAAAAAAAATTTAAGAAATCAATAACAAATATCTTGCCCTAAACATCGCAAAAACAAACAAAAATAAGATGACCTACATTGATTCCCCTCTATTCCGCATTAGAAAGATGTCAACTTATGTGGAGAAGAAAACAGGATTTGGAGGGTAGAAGAACATCCAGAAAGGATTTGCAGATTTTGCAGGATGCAAACACGGTTTGATATCTCACCTTCCTTCTGAGAACAAGAACCTAGAATGAGAAGGAGTGAATCTCAGAAAATCAAAATGTAGAGGGAACTTTTGCTTTGATTTCAATACTATAGTCCTGAGATGAGACCAAGCCTTGGGCAGAAGCCTCATGCTATATATATTGCTGGGCCAGTAGATTTAAAATGGTTCTATAAGTTTTCTAGAAAAGTGGGTCAGATTCTATCTGCATTCCCCAAGAAGGCTGTGGAAGTTCTTTCAAAATGAGAGAAAGGACACTTTTGAAGAAGGTGCTGCATATAGATTGTCTGGTGAGAAATCAGATCAGAATCCAATTTATTTGTACCAGTGACAAAGGAAAATGACTGCTTGAGCTCCAGGCTGGGCAATGTGTCTCAGCAAAGGCCAACAGAGTCTGGTGCTGATGTGTGAAGATCAGTGGATATGAAGACAGAGCAGCCAATTACAGCATGATTGGATAACAATAATGAATGATTTCACACTGCTTCCTCAATGACATGTATACCCCTTCAGGTACAGTCTTAAATGGCAGGAGGAAGATAGAAATTATGAATTGAATTTGTAACGGAAATGATTCAGAAAAAGTTGGAAATGACTGAATTTGCATAGAGATAATTACATTATCTTTGATGATGTCAGGTGGATCAATTTAAGGAAGAGCATAAGTAGTTATAGGAAAAAAAAAACTCCTTACATTTACTTAAATCATACATTAAACAGGTAGAATACCCTCTCCTAGAAATGCCTGTAAATTGAGTGTGGGACTGGCAGTGAGGAAATTTTCTGGGAAAAATCAGTTTTCTCACTTGAAATTTCAGAGCAGGGGACTAGACAGTAGCTAAAGTTCTTTTCAGTGCAAATCAGGCAAAAGCACCATTTAGAAATGGAGAAAAGGGAGTGGAGATTCACAGCTAAGGGACAGCATGACCAAAGGAAGTATCCCTTGTAAAGTAAGGGAGTAGAACTTGTCTTGTGGAGAGGAAGACGAAAATGTCTAGTTAAGTTACAGAGAAGACGGATCCTGACAGTGAGACCCATTAGATCCAAAGTCATAAATCCTATAAGTCTTGTAATAACTGCTGACCACAATGTGGTTGGCAGAGCAGGGCCGTCAGCACATCATCATCACCAGGAATCCTATTAGAAGTGCTGAATCTAGGGGCCCACCCCAGACGAACTGAATCAGAATCTGAATTTTAACGAGCACCCTAGATGATTCTACACATTAAAGTTTGAGAAGCAAGTTCTAATTGTTCCATAGAAGAATGGATGAGAATATAATGTAAGTTCTATGTGAGCAGGGAATTTTACCTATTTTATTTGTGGCTTTAACCAGAGCATCTATAATAGTGCCTGATACATAGTGAGTACATAATAAATATTTGTTGAAAAAATGATCCATCTGAATTCCACCTTCATTCTGAAAAAAGCAAGTAAAAGTACTTACACAGACAGTTGGTAGCATAGCTTTTGAATGTGAAAGACAGCTTCGATCTTTCCCCCAACCAATAATTAAAAACAAAGTTGATGTCAGACCTTTGAGAGTTTCCTTATTTATATCAAATTCATCAATAATTTGGCTCTTTCACTATTCCTTCACATAACGATGAAAAGTGATTCAAAACTCCACAGTTTTTAAATTTTATTGTTGGTAGGTAAGAAAATATTTCTTATAGAATTGACACATTCCCTATTCTACTCTGTATTTCTCTTGATCCATAACTAAATGGGTCACTTATTAACATGCTTATTTAGGACAAATTTCTTCTATATTCTATGAATTGGACTCAGTTTTCTGAAGGAATATGTGAAATGTATGAGGATACTTCAAAAAGTTAATGGAAAATGCATATTATGAAAAAATTTTGCATGGATTTAAAATTGAACCAAGAACGAACATCAAATTCATGGTGAAGCTTGGGTGGTAGAATGGTGAAATCACTGATGCTTTATGAAAAGTTGATGGGGACAATGCACAAAGAAATCACCAGTTTATAAATGGATGACTCATTTTAAGAAGGAAAGAGACAGTGTTGAAGATGGAGCCTTTGGCAACGTACAATCCACATCGATTTGTGAGGAAAACGTTTATCTTGTTTGTTCCCTAGTAGAAGAGGACTGATGATTAACAGCACAAACAATAGCCAATACCGCAGATATCTCAATTGGTTTAGCTTACAGAATTCTGACTGAAAAATGAAAGTTGAGCAAACTTTGCCTTTGATGGGCGCCAAATTGTTGTGTCCAGAATAGCTGTAGACAAGAGCAGAGCTTTCAATAGAAATTTTAAAAAAGTGGGATCAAGATCCTGCAGGATTTCTTTGGAGAATTGTAACAGGAGATGAAACATGGCTTTACTAGTGTGATCCTGAAGACAGAATGCAATCGAAGCAATGGCTACCAGCAGGTAGAAGTGGGCCAGACAAAGCAAAAGTGGACCAGTCAAGAGCAAAAGTCATGGCAACAGTTTTCTTGGCATGCTCAAGGCATATTTCTTGCTGTCTTTCTGGAGGGCCAAGGAACAATAATATCTGCTTGCTATGAGAGTGTTTTGAGAAATTTACTCAATGTTTTAGCAGTAAAACACCTGGGAAAGCTTCACTAGACAGTTCTTCTCCAGCAGGACAATACTGCTGCTCAATCCTCTCATCAAACAAAAGCAAATCTGAGAGAGTTTCCATGACAAATCATGAGGCATTCATCTGGCAGTCCTGATTTAGTTGGTTCTGACTTTTTTTTTTTTATTTTCTAAGCTTAAAAAATCTTTCAAATGCATCCATTTTTATTCAGTTAATAATATATAAAAAAGACAGCACTGATGTCATTAAATTCTCAAAACTTTCAGTTCTTTATGGCTGGTATCATCATTTGACAAAAGTGTCTAACCTTGATGGAGATTATGTTGAGAAATAAAGTTTATATTTTCTATTTTTATCTTTTAATTCCACTTTTTCCTTGAACTTTTAAAAATCCTCTCCTATAATCACTGTCTTTAAATAGTTAAGACCCAGTGGTATAATAAGCTTTTAAAGTACTAACTGCCCATATTAAACAGAAGAGAATGAATTATGTAAAATAGAATTTATATGCAAAATAATGAGAGATTGTTTCAAGCACACACACAAGACAAGAAAATGTCAAAACTCAAGCCTGACTGATTTAGCAACTAAAGATATGAGTTACTTTTAGATTCAGTTTATTACTTACATAGACAATGAAAGGAAGAATAGCTAAAGGGGCAAGTTCTCTCATGGTCCTTTTCTCACAGACCCAAAAGGACAACATCAAAACTAAAGAGGCCAGATTGGCTGCAGTGTGAGTTGTGGGATACTCTGGAGCAGAGGAATCAGTTTTAGACTGCAGCTAAGCAGTTCTATAATTTGCAGCTCTATTATGAGGGGGATAGAGTAGAAAGCCCCACACCTCATCAGAACTCTGGAGGTGTTATGAAACTGTTTCCTGACAGTGTCCCAGGGGGCATAGGGAGTGGAGTGGAGCTCGCTCAGAGCAGCTCCTCACCGGCCTCCCATTCTCTGGTGTTCCAGGATTGTCAGAGGCATGCTGGCCACACTCAGATTTGCTTTGCTTCCGGTTTGAGTCTTTGCATGGCCTTTGTGGATCTGTGCAGAGCTTCGAGGTCACCAGGGTGAAGCCATTGCCCTGCAGAATTGAATTCAGAAATAATAGTAATCAATTCTTCCTGGGCAATATTGGAAAGGATTCACTGTAGAGGCTTAAGAGGCAAGGGGTTTTGTTTGTGGCATCAGTGTTTCTGCCCTCAAAAGTGGCATTATAAATAGACCTGAGAATAGACATGAGACGTAACCAAAGGTGAAATTCCCTTTTATCTGTTTACTCAGAGAATGCACGTGAGAATAATTTTTGGATGAATAAAGTGAAAATTAATAAGGAAATGAAGATACGGATATTGAAAACAAGGAGAAAAGAACAAAGGAAAAAAATAGCGAACGGTAATATGTGGAACTTGTTATTTTAAGAGGTGGTAAGATAGAAACTGCGTAAGGAGAATCCAGTAATGTTTAGATGCCACGTCAGGCACAGGGTCATGCATGTTATTAACGCCATTGCCTTCCAGCCCCTTAGTTGCTTGTTAATCCTCAGCCATCATCATGGATTTTTCTCCAAGAGGTGCCACTCACAGCCCTGATGCCACATCCTAACGACTCTGCCTGGGTATACATAGTTCTAGTGCTTGGGGCTGTCCAGGAGGGCTGAGCTCTTCCCTTTGGCTCCAGGGGTAATCCAGTCACAAACTTTAAGTGGCAGGCTCCCCCCGTTATCCCCAGGTTGGATAAAATACGTGGAGCATAAAATCTAGTTTCCAGAACAACTGCCAAAGGGACCGGAACATACAGCTCTGAGGTGCAGTCACCTCCCTGATGGGCAAGGTTTGCTAAATGGCAAACAGAAGATGGGAGGATAAATGTCCTCTCCGTCCATTCTTCCACACAGTTCTCTGGGGAATGTTTTATCCATAGAGCCCATCCAGAGTCGTGAGTGGCCAAGCAGGTGTGCATGCCAAGTGTCGTGCCTATCATTGTGGTTTGGTGTGAAGCAGGGGCAGTGTAGACATGCGTTATCTTTCATTGCTTCACATCCCTGTCTCATTTCCCTTTTCCTTTAATGTCACTGACCTGGAATTATACCTTAAAAATAAAGCGTCAGCACTAATCCTTGCTCCAGTTTCTGTTCTCTGGAGAACTAGGGCTAACACAGAAACATCTGTGGAAAATCTATACACAAACGCAAAGGCAGAATGGGTTCGGAACTTTTCCTAACCTTTGAGACTAGTATGGCATTGCCCTGGAAGAAGGTAACACTATCAAAATCTCTCCTGGTGCCTGCACTTAGTAGGCACTCAGTCGATGTTGATTGTGTGGATCACACAATCACAGTTGAGTAGAACAAAGGCCATAATAAATCACTGGTCCCATATAAGAAGACAATTGTTCAGCAAAATGGTCAGTTAACAGACGTTGCGCTGCAGAAACAGAAAGGGAGGTTGGATGTAAGAGTTGCTATTTAAACAAACAAACAAAACCCCCAGCTGTGGTATTTGGTAATAAGTAGGACAATTTTAATTCTTCTACAATTTCTTTGGACTATCACTTGTACTTTTTTGTCTTCTTTTTCCTGCCCCCAACTGAAAAGATTGTCTAAACACCAAATGCTAACCCTTACCGTCACTGTCTCTGTTTCGTCTTCTCCCTCTTCCTATCCTTTCTACGTTCTCACAGTGATCTTAGCCACTTATGTGACACTGAGTATAATTTGTATCCAAATATCTCCATTGTATTATATCTGTCTATGACCTCTCCTCATTTTTTCTGTATATTTTCTTTAACCCTTTAAATATTTCACCTGGAATGATCCACTGACTCTTCCCATTTTACGCATCAAAAATTAAACTCATCAGTACCACTAGCCGATTCTTTTTCTTACCTCCTTTATGGTAATGATGTTTTCTCCCTAAATATGTGTGTGTCAATTGAGAAAAGGCAGTTACCAGACATTGCCTAAATTTATCAGTTGTATCACTTTTGTAAATTACACGTGGGACACCTTTTCTCGGCTCCTGGACACCAACACTGACCTTTTGATAACTGATTACAAGTCTATTAATCAGATGTCCTAACCAAGACTTTTTATTTCTTTTACATAGTAAATTTCACTCACTAGATTCTCTAAAATGCTATCCATTTCGTGTGGATTCACAGCTTAGAGAGCAAGGGTTTTATTTAATCAAATAACTATTATAAATGTATCAACCAGTTGAAGGGAAAGGATGCAAAAAAGATAGAAATATCTCCAACACACATAAAACATTGCAAAATAAAAATAGGATAAAATGCAAGAGAAGGGGATAGGTGCCAGTATGCTGATATGAGAGCAAAAACCTGGAAGAAAAGACGTGAATGGATTTGTTTCAAAAGCTGAAAACCCAGATTCTTTTTCACCACTTTGATTTATCTTCCTAAGAATTATTATAATAAATGTCTTTCCCATAACAGACTCCAATTAGTCACTAATCCTTCGTTTGGCTTTGTTCCCATAAATTCTGTTAACATTTCGTGACTCTGAAAAAAACCCAATAAAGAACAATTTAGCTCAATATCTTTAGTTCATTGTTATTGTTGCTTTTACATATATAACCAATAGGCTTTTAAAAAATCTTAATAAATGTAAAATAATAACAATGACCATAGCAGTTATTCAGAGTTCAGGCTCCAGGTTTTCTCTGAATTCCAAATGGATTGAATAACATGGGGCAACTGCTTAACTTCCTTGTCATGCAGTTTGCTCATAAGGATAATAATAGCATCCACCTAACTGTTTTTTAATGATTAAATGAGTTAATAGATTTCAAGCCTTTAGATGAGTGACTGGAACAGTTGCTCAATAAATATGAGCTATTAATTATTAAGTTCTTATTCTGTGTCAGGAAATATTTTATGCCATTTAGAGGACAATGACTTATACATTTTGGTGTTATCTGTGTTGTATTGCTAAAGGAAGCCAATACATTTTGAATAAATGAACTGAAATTTTCAGGTAACGATGATTAAAAGATGAATCTGAAGTTTTCCATTTGATTTACTACTCTTAATACAGAAAAATTAGGCAGAAGAGAAGATTACAGTTGTATTGATTGTGACGCCAGTAGTTCATTCAATCTGGGAAAATTTTTATACATTGTGAAATATCTACATAAATGAGCATATGGCTGAGTAATTGTATTACATACTTAATATTTATGGAACACTGACTTTCAAACCAGGCGTATATTAGACATTGGTGAGGCAAAGATGAGCCAGATAAAATCCCTGCCTTCATGAAACTTACAGTCTTTATGTTACATAAGTCAGATGAAAGAAAGCTGAGCCTGACAAAATAGATTTTGTGCCATAGAATAAATGAGGAAAAGCTACAATGTAAAGTGTGTGTCCTAGTGATGCCTCATTATCCATTGTATATGGAAGTTTTTTTAATAGCATTCACTAATTCACAATAATTGTGACATATTAAAATGTCCAAAGATTAAAAAGCATCAGCTTTTATTTTTACATTAATAGAAACCAACAAACAAAGTCTCAGGCCTTCCCCAAGACTCCTCTGTGTCCATAATTTCCCAAGAAGAGAAACTGAATGCCTGAATTACTAAACAAGTCAGGCAGAGTTTAAACACCTCTCCCAGTATCTTCTTTCCTCTAAGGACTTCAGTTGGTCACTATGTCAGCCAGGAACTGCCACTGCTTCAAACAGCTTTCCTCCTTTATTGAGAGGTCACCCACGGAGACCCAGGCAGGCAGAGGCAGAGTTCACCTTTGCTTTCTTCCTTGGCTCGGTCATATACCTGTGCAAGTGGAATCCCCAGTTAGAGTGATCCCTGAGGCCAAGGAGTTCTATTAAACTGCAGCAAGAACTGGGCAGCTATTTGCTCCAGGGAAAATCCTACTGCTGTGTCTAATAAGTATTTCAAAAGAAATAAATGAGCATGTCATTCATCCTATGATTACAGGATGAGTTGCAAGGTAGTTACTGGCCAGCGGGTCCTTTTCCTAACCCCCAGTTATGGAGTTTTTTCCCCCTAAATAGTGTAAATTGTCCCATGACAAGATTAAAACCTTTTCCAACCACTACCATGGCAAATCTGGTGGAGGATCACAGCATACAGTTAAACAAAATGAATGCTTACTACGTTAAATGGGAAAGAAAGACAGTATTTGTGCCACTCAAGTCAAAAAGGAGATTAGTTATAATTTATTATATTCTAAATATATTAATATAAACTATAATTATAATTAAAATATTCAAGGCAACACATGTAATGACCATTCTCCTTAAAATATTAAGTGCATACGTGAGGTCACACCTTGTATCAGGTTCTTTCTAAAGTGGGATACGCAGTCATAGTCGACCACTGCCACCACTAAACCTTCACATTATTGCTATCATTTCAAAATAAAACAGACTATAAGAATTTATGAGCATAGCATGAATGCTTTCTCCTCACTTATATTTCGGACTTTCTATATCCTTTCTCTTCTTCAAAGTCTAGGTTATCTATGAAATGATCTGTGAAAACTTCACTAGAAATAATCTCATTCTTCTCTTAATTTCCTTAGCATGTTTTCTATATATCTCTTGTGGTAGAGATCACATTTACCTTAGACTCTAGATATTTACGAACTTATCTAACTTTCTTTAATGAATAAAGATCTCTTTAAGGTTAGATCAATGCTTAATTTACCCCAATATAAATGTCTTCCTTAATATTAGCTATTCAGTAAATATATTTTGGACAAATAAAGAAAAGAGGAAGTTTATGGACAGACAAGTAGTATATCATTTTCAGGCTATTTGTCAATTGTGTTTTCAAATAAAAATTTTTATTATAATTTAAAAAAATTTTTTATATAATTTACACATACGATTTTCTTCTATTTATGTTCCATCCATTTTTCCTTGGTGAAGCCAGAGTGCCATAGCATTATGTCCAAGATAACATAAAGAAGCCTGCAACAAGTAACATGGTGTTTTCCTTGGTGTTTTTATAGACCTGCCTCCTATGGGTCCATTGGGCCTCTCCTTGATGTTCCCATAATTGGCTGTTCATTCTCATTGTGTTAACCCCAGTTCTCAGAACTTGTAATAGATTTATCATAGTATCTCTTTATACTGATGATTCATTTATACCTACTTATTGACCTTTCGACTTTCAGTTCTTTTAGTTGTGACATACCAACAGATGTTCCTTCAGCTCTGGCTCTAAAGGTTGAAGCTTGTTAAGACATCCATGCCAACATCTTTTCTGCCAATAGAAAGTAATTCAGTATACATATAAAGACTTTTTGTTTTATGCTATATAGATATTATGTAAAATACCTCTAAATATCTTTCTACTTTATATACCGTCTACTTTCAAAAAAGAACATAATTAAAAGAACATTAACACGTACAGAAAAGCAATTTAGTTTTATGCTCCACATCTATGCTAATTCAGTTACTCAGATTGACCTTAAGATTAGTTTTGACTCCCAAGCTAAAAAGAAAAATATGATAGTTCATATAATTTTCAGATTAAAGGAAATATAATTTTTCCATTTAGAAAACTTTTTTCTATTTCAAAATTCAAATAGGATTATGAATCTTCATGTGAGGAACATTGATAAAAACATATTTAACAAAGGTTTTATGGGAGACACAAAAATTCTTCATTAGGACTTTTATGACTATAGAAGTCAATGATATTATGCCAATGCTTAATTGAAGGAAGACAATGTGTAATGAGCTAACAATTATAGACCTTTCTGGTGTTCAAATTTATACAGATACAGACAGAAAATCTGTAAAGACCAATGATTAGTATGTCCCTTAAATCAAACCTCTCAATGAAAAATTATGTCAATTCAACATTCTTTATCCAGCAAAAATATCCGTCTCATGTGAAATAAAAACATTTTCGGATAAAAGCTGAGTTAAGTTTCCTGTACTACAACATATGCTAAAAGAAGTTCTTCAGGCTATAGGAAAATGTCAACATACACAGTCAGATCTACTGAAAAGAATAAAAAGTATCAAAAAATGGTAGATATGTGTAAATATGAAAGATTTCTTTTTTCTTTTCTTAATTCTTTTAAGAATTTTTTGAACATTTAAAAAATAATATTATATTGTTGAGTTCATAATTTATGTATTAGTAAATTGTGTGACAAAAGTACAAAAAGGATAGGGTTAAGTCTAACTATGTTCTTAAAGTTTTTACATTTTATGTAAAGGGCAAATATTAATTCTATTTAGAGTTCGATATGGTAAGAATGTATATTGCATCTCTAGAGTAATGACTAAAAGATAAATTAAGTGCTATGGCCAGTAAGCCAGGTGGAGATAAAAGAAAATACTAAAAGTAATTGACAAGAAAAACCCCACAAACAGGAATAAAGATAAAAAGAACAATTAAAAGATAGGACAAACAACAAATAAATAGCAATAGCAAACCTAAATTAAATCACATCAATATTTACATTAAATAAAAGTGGAGTAAATACTACCATTAAAAAATATTATCAGACTAGGTATAAAAGGACACTTACATATATTTGATCCATTTATAAAGACACCAATAGTTTGAAAGGAAAATGAAAAGAAAAAAGCATGTCATGCAAATATAGGAAATATAGGAAAGCTGGTGTGGCCATATTAATATTATACAAATTAGACCTAAGGGCAAGGAACATGACCAAAGAGAGTGACCAAATGGAAAATAAATAGTCAATTGATTACAAGATACAAAATTTATAAATATCAAAATATATGAATCAAAAACTGGAAGATCTAAAGGTGAAATTAGACATATCAATAATCATAGTTGAAAGTTTTAATACCCACTATCATTACTGATAGAACAAGTAGATAGAAATTCGTCCAAATATTGAATATTGGAATAATATGATCACCTATGGTAACTTAATTAAGATTCATAGGATATTACCCCACAAAAACTACACTTTCCACATTGTTTTCAAGTTCATGTAAGATATTTGTTAAGAGAAAATAAGATGTGCAAATATCTTAAGATGAACCAAAGTCAGTTATCAGAGGAATGGCTGGAGTGGAGTGAACAAGGAAGTGACTGAGAGGAGGTAAGACCAGAAAGGAGGCATGGGACAGATCGTGAATGGGTTTGTAGGTTACAGTGAAGGGTTAAATTTTCAATGAGATGGGAAGTGATTGAACGATGTGAAGTGGGGGAGTGAGGTGGCTTGATTACTCTGGCTGCTGTGTAAAAAAGTGACTTTAAGGGATAAGAGTGAAAGTAGAAATGCCAATTAAAAGTTCTGTCAGTGCAGAAAAATAAAAATGAGTCTAGATATTTTAAGCATGAAAGATTTTTTTTTCTTTCCTCAATTAAAATATTATGGGGGGACAAATGTTTTTGGTTACATCAATCACTTTTATAATGCTTGAGTCAGGGTTGTAAGTGTGCCCCTTACCCAGATAGTGTCCGTTGTACCCGTTAGGTAGGTTTTCACCCAGGCCCTTCTTCCCCCTCACCCCTGCTTGATTTTCACTGAGTTTTACTTCCCTCTGTGCATATGTGTGCTCACTGGTTAGTTCCAACTTAATAGTGAGTACATGTTGTGTTTGTTTTTCCATTCTTGAGATATTTCACTTAGAATGGTCTGCAGTTCCATCCAAATTGTTGCAAAAGGCAGTAAGTCATCCTTCCTGCTGGCTGAGTATTATTCCATGGTATACCACACCACATTTTGTTAATCCACTCATGAATTGATGTGCACTTGGGTTGATTTCACATCTTTGCAATTGTGAATTGTGCTACAATAAACCTTCACATGCAGGTGTCTTTTTGATAAAATGACTTCTTTTCCTTTGAATAAATACCCAGTTGTGGAATTGCTCATCAAATAGTAGGACTACTTTGAGTTCTTTGAGCAATCTCCATACTGTTTTCCTTAGAGGCTGTACTAATTTGTGGTCCCACCAACAGTCTATAAGCATTCCTTTCTCTCTGCATCTATGCCAGCATCTAATGTTCTGGACTTTTAAATAAAAGCCGTTCTAACTGGGGTAAGGTGATATCTCATTGTGGTTTTAATTCACATTCCCTTGATAATTAGTAATAGTAAGCATTTTTTCATATGTTTATTGGCCATTTGTCTATCTTCTTTTGAAAATATTCTGTTCATGTCTTTGCCTCTTTTTAATGGGACTGTTTATTTTTTTTTCTTGCTGATTTGCTTGAGTTCTTTGTACATTCTGGTTATTATAATGTGGGAATTATGAGCTTACAAATTTCTTCAAGTGATTATAAGAGTGAGCTATAGCCTGGTTTCTGAAATATAGGGATCAGAGAACTAGAATAAAGATGTAATTTTTCATCATTCATGATGCCACAACTGCCTTTCTGTACCCTGGAAGCTGGAGAATGGACCTTAGAATGCAGCTGCAGAAAAAACTCAATTTCCATAAATTTGCTAGCAGACAATAAAAAAAAATAAAGCTGAAGATTCAGGAAGATAGCCTTTGCCTAACTTCTGCCTTTCAAATTCTGGACAAATATATATATATAAACATAAAACATAAAAATATATATATAATATATATATATATATATATATATATAAAAACATAAAGAATTCTCACTTCAATGGAGTCTGGAAAATTTGGTTTTTCATTTTCAGTTCTTCCAGGAAAGGAAAGCACTCTAAAATAAAGGTAGGATGAAGGTGAAAGAAGCCTGCACATGTTACACTAGTCTAGGAGAGAGAAGATGATGCTTTGGCCTGAAGTAGAAGAAGTGGACATGGGGAGAAGTAGTCAGGATCCAGATAAATTTGATGATATAGCTAAAAGCATTTTCTGAAGGACTGAATGTAGGATGTAAGGGAAAAAAATGAATGTCAGGGTTGAATCCTAGTGTTTGGTCTCATCAACTGGATGAATGGTGTTCATTTTTTGAGTTGGAGTTGATGGGAGGAGGAAGAAAACCAAGAGTTATACTTTGGCCATTTTAAGTGTGAAATACCAGTACTTATTAATAGATATAAAAAATTTGGGTAAATATGGATATCAGAGAAGAAATATATTTGAGTGGCATGTGCACACGAATGACATTTAAAGCCATGCCAGGGTAAAATTATTTTGAAAGTGAGTATAGAAACAGAGAAGGAAATTCAGGAAGAAGCCCCGCAGCACTCCAACACTGAGAGACCAGCAAGAGAGGTGGATTTAGCAAAGGTGACTGAGTAGGTGTCGCCCGTGGAGAAGGGCAAACCTGAGAGAATGCCATGTCTAAGGAGTCAAGTGAAGAAATCATTCAAGAAGGAAGGAATGATCAACTGTGTTAAATGCTAAGGAGTCAAGAGATGTGAACACTGAGAAGTATTGTGACCTCCATTCCAGCCACAAAGTTATCTAGTGGAGAAGGTAAGGGTTATAGCTCTGAATCAGTTGGGTGATTGGAGTTTATACAAGACAGACTAAATTTTAATCATTGAACATGACCAAAAGGTTTTAGAGAATGGCATTAAGGGCTGGAAAATGGTATTCACAGAACAGAGATGAAAAAAATGATCGAAGAAAGAAATGCCGTGTAAATATTCTCCATACTCTTTAGTTGACTTCTCAATAAATGTTTCAAAGGTATCAGCATTTACAACAATAGCAAGATAAAGTGTTGCCTACAATTTTATGAAGACTGTGAATATGTTCATCTAATGATTCATTAAATATTTATTGAAAATTTACTTAAAAATTATACACAAAGATTACTAGATAACAAAATACTGATATTTTTGAAAGATAAAATAAAGACATGCTTGTGAGCTATAAATTTTGGAATTATTTATACATTCTGTTTTGAGGGTATATTTCCAAATAAACTCTTGATTAATTAACAATAATATTTATTATATAACATTATATAGTTTGCAATATAATTTCACTTTATCCTTATGATGTCTCATATACTAAATTTTTATTATCGATAATGTGTGGATAAACAAACATAGGGTAAAGAAGTTTTAAGATTTGCCCAAGGTTATATAGCTACTAAATAATAGAGCAAGTATTAGATACTAGGTCTTCTGAATCCAAAGCTCAACCCCATTAATATTTCTTCCTTGTCTAATCTAGCTAGAACAGTGGTAGTAGGTGTGTGTGAGGTAGGAGTTGAGGACAGGGAGACTGGAATTATGTTGTTTTTATATAGTCCCTGTTTAAGCTACATTTATCTGAACTTGTGTCTTTAGCTTTTCTCATACCTTTGAAAAATGTTTGTCATGAAAATTTTGGTAACAGAAAGTTTTGAAAAAGAGAATCAAATGCTGGTGAAAGTCCAAGGAAGACAGGGATTAAAGATTGTTCATTGGAATTAGTGCCTTGAAAAAATATTCTTGTTAGCTGTAACTGCTGTCCTTAAACTGGAGTTTTTATATCCACTGTGATTCCTCAAGAGATTTTGCTTTTCATACGTTTGATAGCACCAATGCTTGGAAGATGGACAAAATAAACTCCAAATGTCTGTTATAACACAGGATTTTTACCCAAAATACCTTAATATATTAGGCTAATGAGTTTCTGCTTTAGAAAAGCACCTTGAAAGTCAGTTAAGTCTCTGTGTTTGTGACATCTACAGTAGTAGAGCCAAGAAAAAATATCGAAAGCAAAAATTGATTGGACGGTGTCTATTCTGAAAACTCAGCATATAAGTATGTTCTCTAGTTCCATTACAAACAATGTTTGTGATATTACCCCTCAAAGCCCAGAGAGCTGAGAGTGAACTAAAGCAACTGCAGTGATGCTTGATTATAGTAATAGCAATCTATGTGCGTGACTGTACAATTACATACATTTGTACATGGCCAATTGTAGACATAAAAGGAAATGATAATGCTTTGGAATATAGCCTATTTGATAGAATTGATAACTATTAACACATTATATGATATTTATCATTTTCTGTTCACTTTGATGAAAACGTATAAAAATAAACTTTTCATTTGTCTTAAACTCCCTGCCATTCATAAAAACAGAAATATTTTATTCGTAGTTTCAATTCTTTCATCTTATAAAATTTTGACTTTTAAAAATTTGTCCTCGAATAGTTTTGATCTGTGTTTATTCACTGATGTATTCAACAAATAATTATGACTCTGCAGCACTCCTATGTTCCAGACACAATACTAGATGCTATGCATAAAGTAGTAAAAATGTATATAGTCCTATAAACTAAAACCTACATCCTAGTGGGCATGCAATTGGAATTTTTTGAGATGTAGAGTTTTTCTAAGAATATCTAGTATCCCTTTAAAATCCAAAATTCCATATTTTACCAGACAGTGAGAAGAGATATATACATCCCATTAATGTTTAAATCATCATGGTTCCACGCTATGATCTTGTTGATAGTAAGAAATTCAGTCTTTAACAAAATTAATTAGTTGAAAAATGTCTTCCTATCACCCCCTGTGCTTAAGTGTTCACATAACATTGTCACACATTGGTGCTGGCCATGACCTGTCACTGCAGCCAGGTAAGCTGGTAGTCTAGCTGTCCATCTCCTGACAGGTCAATGGAAGGTCAGTTCATAGACTGGGATTTATTCCAGTCACCATTATAGTCACCATATTTCTAAAGGCCAGTTTATATTAAGTTAAGGAACAGAGTAATTGGGACTGTATGAATAAGATAAAGATTTTTATTGCTGCTTCTTCACAATAAGTCAGAATGCTCCTTCTATCTTGTGCTCAGCTATTGTATGTGTACCTCTGAATCACTCAAGGTTCTTACTTGCAGACAACAACTCTCTTCTGTTAGCTTAATCAAGAATGTGTTGATTAAAATATAATAGATTGTACATAGTTACTGGAAAGGTTAAAGGAACAGACATTAGGCTGAGCTACCATAACAACTCCAAAAATCACACAACAGATCAAACATCACAGCAAGGAAATTGACATTGACAACCTCTAAACCACACTATTTCCGTATGGCCAGGATGCTGCTTCTATCATGCCTCTTTGTCATCAACTCTTTGTCATCAACTCTTGCACCAGCAAAGTAGATGCCCTAGGTCAGCAGTTTTCCTTTCATAGCTAATTTATGAGTAAAAGGCTTGCATAGGTGTATCTGACTGGGAGGCTTATGTCTGTTTCTTATGTCTGTTTCTAGCATCAAGGATGGTTAAAAAATATAGCTTTTTTCCCAAGTTATTTTGGTGGATTTTTATTCTCCTTGTAAAAGCAGGATGCAAGATGTGAGAAACTATTAAAATGTTCTTGGACCACTTCAATTACAGATATTCAAAATTGTCTGTTTCTATAATTAGATATAAGCAGTGAGGAGACAGAAAGATAATAGAAATGAATGCATTTCCCACAGCAGGCACCTGAGTGTCAAAGTATTACCATTCCTTACAGTCACCAAGTTCTTTCTCCCAGGTACACATATGCTCCCCAAGTGCCTGTGCTGCAATTGGGTCTTTTATCAATTGCCATACTGTTCTTGACATCATCACTATTTTTCATTCTTCAACCCTTTCCATGATTTACCCCAACCAGGTCAAACTTCTTGTTTTTTGTTTGTTTTGTTGTTTTTGTTTTCAGAAATCTTTTTTCATTTCTTCAACAAATACATATTGAGTTCCTAGCGAGTACCAGACAATGTTCTAGCTGCTGGCAATATCACAGCAAATTAAAAAATGTCCCCTAAGGAACATACATTCTAGCAGTGAGTGAAGAATAATAAGCAACTTCAATACATATGTCAGGCGGTGATTATCATGATAAAGAAAATGCCACAGTTAAGGGTTAAGAATATGTTGGGATGCTATTTTTATATATTCATTCTAGAAGGATTTTTCCTGATGTTGACTTAAACGGAGTTCTAAATGAAGGAAGGGAGTGAGCTAGATACATGTCAAGGAGAGCAGAATAACAGGTCTGGACATCTGGGAAAATAGGGTATCCATTTATTGGGATGGGAAAGATGGAGAAATCAAGTTTGGAGGGAATGTTCTGAAGTACTTTGTACATGGTTTGTTTAGAAGATCTATCAGAATCAAAGAGGAGATGTGTCAAGCAGGTTTTGTATATGTGAATTGGGACTTAAGAGAAATTTGATTATATATAATTCTGTGAGAGGGATGAGATTAATGTAAGAATGAGAATAGAAGAATGGAAGGAAAAAGTATAACAACTAGACCCTGGGACACCCCAATATTTAAATGAGGAGAATGTAGCAAAGGAGCTGGTAAGGTAGAAGAAATAACAGTTAGTGGCACAGAAGTACTCCATATACCCTTCCTGATACTCCACATGCCTTCCTGACTTCACCTGAAGCTTTAAGTGCAGACAGTATCCAACAACTGACAACTTCTCAGGCATATGCCACACAGTTTCTAAGAAGGTACCCAGCGGGTACCAGTTTCCTATGAGGGGAATCCTGCTGATTAATACAATTTCTGGTGACTTTTCTCTCTTTCCAATTTCTCGTCTATACTTCCACAACTGTAATTCTGTTCACTCCTACATAAACTACCTGTACCCAAGTCCTGCCTCCTGTTCTACTCTGTGAGCAACCCAAACCAAGATGATTGGTAACCTTGACAACATTTGTTTTCTTATGAGTGATGGAGGAGATGTTTAAGTATAAGGGGTTCAAAGAGAGGAAGCAGAGATATTTATATCGAGATTGCTTCAAATATTTTTGATCTTAAGAGAATCAGGGGAGTAGAAAAGGGGAGTGAGGTTGAGGGCAGATTTTTTCTTTCTTATTGATGGAATATATTGAGACAAATTTTATGATGATGAGAGCTATCTGGTAGCTAGAGAGTGGTAGATATTAATATGAGAGTATGTGAAATTCTTTCTTGAAAGAGGTCTTCTTCAGATAGTAAAGAATGGGGAAGAGATACTCAGAGACAGAAGCCAAGGTGTAAAATGGTTTTCTAGAAGGTGAAAGAGTAAATGCCTACTGAACTGTGTAGAATTGCTAGCTTCTTGAAAGTTAGTAGTCATAGATTTAAGGTGAAACTACTTAGAATGTTGATCTACTTCAGCCAAGTTCAGCTCTTTTAACATAGGTGTTGAGTGGGCAGACACTTGGATATAAAAACTTGGAGCATTTTCCTAGGTAAATAGGGAGCTAAGGAGCTGAGGATCTATGTAAGTTAGTGATTATAAAGTTGAATAATGGATCCAGGTGAGAAAAAAGGAAGTATGAAAAAAGGTAGGATAAATCAATCAATGGTATCGAAGAATAGTTTTAGTACAATACTGGAAGAGAATTATCTGAAAAGATAGAGGATGGTGCTCAGAGAATGGGATCGATGAAACTGAGATTCTACTGAGGAAAAGATAGAATAGGAAGATAATATCAGGATCACATAGAGCTGGGGACTCTCTTTTCCTCTTACATCTGAGGGTGAGGATCTTTTCTTTATTAATGTCATGGAACAACTTCTGGGGCTACCACAGTCAATTAGGCCTGTTGTCATTCACCTTCACTCCAGTAGTGAACATTGTTCAAATTCTTTTTCTCAGGATATCCTCAAATACCATTAAATCCTATTAGGACAGCACATGTAAGTGGATATTTCCAGAGAAGTGTTGCATTTGTTCTTCCTTTGAGCCCCAACTCTTCTACAGGCAAGTAGTGCTGTAACTGTTGAAATCTGAATCACATTGATATTAAGAGGAAATGTGCTGATCATGTAATATGTGTTCAGTAAATATTTATTGACTGTTGGCTCTTGGCTGACTCATGACATAATCACAGGGAAGCAGAGACAGTATAAATCCTCAGACTTTCATGAGTAGAACTAATCTTTTCCTTCATGAGAACTGGGAGGGAGAGAAAAGGAAGAATGATGTCCTGCCATTGTCATTTCATCATCGAAGCTGGAGTTGAGGTGATTGCTGCAATCAGCTGCCTATCTTTCTTCTTGGGAACACAGGAAGTTGCAGAGAAGGTGACAATGGAAGCAACCCTTTTTCAGGATGATTTCAATCCATTTTTGGTAAAGCTCAAGCTCTAAAAGACTTAAAGTCATTAAAAATAATTAAGGCACTCGAAGAATGGTGACCAAAAAATTATATATAATAGCTGTAATATCTTTTTGCACTTCCCAATTTTCTTTGGCTATTCTTCAAAAGTACACAAATTAATGGGAATATTCTGATTATTCACTTCTGGTACAACTTTCTTTAATCTGGTGATAAAGGAGCTGGTAGCAAGAAAACCATTTTTTTCTTTTTTTTTTGTAAAGTTTTTTTTTTTTTTTAAATTTCACAATATTATGGGTGTACAAATGTTTTGGTTACATGGACTGCATTTGTATAGCTTGAGTCAAAGTATAAGTGTACCCATCACCCAGATAGTGTACATTGTGTCTGTTAGGTTTGATTTCACCCATGCCTTTCACCCCCCTCTCACC
>CAUYRB010057049.1:0-24287 GCA_963574695.1 Propithecus perrieri
GCTGATCTAGAGCTCCTGACCTCAAGTGATCCTCCTGCCTCGGCCTTCTAGACTGCTGGGCAACCAGATGTTTCACTGAGTAGAATACAAAATTCAAAAAAAATTTAAAAATATTAAAATATATAATTTTGAAGAAATTTCATGCTTATGGCTAGCTGCTATGAGTTATATCTCTTTCTCTTGGGGTTAAGTGTATACACTCTTCTGTAATTAAAGATGTTTAGGCATAAAAGTTTGAGAGCTCTGGTGAAGGGTATTTGCAGGAAAGAGATTAGATTTCTACACTCAACTATTTTGTTGATTTGCTGACTTTTGGCAATACACCCATCCTCTCTTTACCTGTGACTTCTCTTCTATAAAGCTGAAATAGAGTTTTATTTGTCTAGAAATTTTAGGCTGAACTAAATGATCTCTTGAATATCTCTGAGCTGCTGCCTCTTTAATTTTCACTGGGCTTGAGAAGAGTGAGGAGATGCTCCATTTTTCTACCCCATTCAATTGAGTATTTTAATTGCCAGGTACTTATAGGTCATAGCCTCTGAGAACCGTCTTTGCAGTCCAAAAAGAAGCAGAATCTCATTGTTGGTCCAGAGTGCTTCTCTATCCTCCTGTCGTTGGAAAGAGTGATTGCGACCACCCAGCAGGTGACCAACTCCAACCAATCTAGCGAGGGTAGCTACGGAAACACATGCCTTATTAAACATAACCCACAACAGATTGAAGTGCTGTGAACACTTGCTAAATGGTTTGGCAAAGACACAGATTCTTTTGCCAAGTAAAGTCTGGAAAATATCTCAAATCCATTATTGAGCGGCTTTATACTGAGGGCATAGCTGATTTGAATATTCTAAAAGGTATCATAGTATGACAGGATTTTCCAATATTTGCACAGAAAATTGGTCCTTTTTAGGATCCCAAGGCATTTTTGTTTTGCTGAAATCAAATTTGAATGAAAATTTAGTAGAATGCAATAAAGATGTATTTGC
The DNA here is from genome assembly GCA_963574695.1 of Propithecus perrieri. Classification (NCBI taxonomy): domain Eukaryota; kingdom Metazoa; phylum Chordata; class Mammalia; order Primates; family Indriidae; genus Propithecus; species Propithecus perrieri. Next base: position 987 of record CAUYRB010057049.1, read on the forward strand.
ATTGTTTGGGATAATCTATTTGTGAATGCGGCTGGTAGTTTCTTCCTAAATTGTAGAACTGCAGGAGATCCTGAGATGCCAACTCTGTAGGCTCCTGTCTTTAAGGAAGGATAATGGTAGGATACTGACTTTCCATCTGTAGTTATTATACAGATCTTTTAAGCTAAAGTATTGACTTGAAGGTCCCAGCCTTCCTGGAGAGCTCTGTGTAGCTCTCTATTCACTGCTTTGCTGTACTCTGGTAGCACTGGGCCCAATCCCAGGCATTGTCATCAGTGTCCCAAGGGGACTGCCTTTTCCTCAGTGGAAAGCCTGTGAATTTATTCATTTGTTTAGATAATAAACATTTTTTGAGCACTCATCATATGTCATACACCATGAGGTCTGAAAACCTAATTCTTCCCTTCTACTCCTAAAAGCTAATTTAACCAACCATATTGGCATCCATAAGTTTGAGAGCCAGGGAATATTTAACTCTTGCTTCTGTTTTCCCACCTGACAGTCTTGAAAAATGAATTTCCTTATAGTCCAACAACTGGGTCAGGCCAGCTGTCTCAGTGTCCAGTTATTTATGGCAATCCAAAATAGTGGCCTATGGCTGGACTCTCTTGCCTCTTCTGTTGACTGTATCCCAAATTCAGTTGCACCAGAATGCTTAAGTAAACTCTGGAATTTTGCATAGCCACAAGACAGGCAAATGTTTCCCAGTAGAGTACAAGCTGGAGGGCTACTATAATACCCTCTATTTCCTCTATAATAGCACTTATCATACTGTACTGTAGCTTCTTATTTAACTGCCAGACTGTAATCTCTAAGATGACAGTGGTGGGGTTTCCTTTCATCACTCCTGTATCCCCAAACTTATATACATATCTGGGTACCTAGTAAGTATTCAACAAATGCTTGTTGGTTGAAAAAACACTCTATTGCTTTTGACCTTCTGATCAATTCCAGCAAAGGAAAAGCAGAATTCTACAATGATACTCATGCCATCTTCCTTGATTCTCCAATATTTTATGGACTCATTGTAAAAGTCAGAGAGGGTGGTAGGGGGTTCAAGTTAGATCCACTGACGATATACATTTGGCTACTACCCAGTGTGAAATGTAATTTTAGGGAACTAATTTTACTTCAAATGACGATAAGACATAAAATAAATATAACTTAGAAATGTGTTGCTTTTAGGCTCAGGAAATAACAATCCAATGGCTTTCATATTTTAGTGAAATAATGCCATTTACAAGAAATTTAAAGCCATTAATCAAATTCTACAGAAAAGGCCAAATATTTTTCACTGTTTCTCTTTCATTTTCACACCTTTCATTCAGATGATAGTAGATTTGATAGACTGAAAAGAAATAATAAATGTACAAAATGACAATTTTTTTCTAATAAATTCTTTCTTAGGCTTGTGGTTTATTCCAGAATAAAATTGCACCATCATCTTACTGGGAAAAATAGAAATGTATGGTCAAAACAACCAAATTTGCCTTTAGCAAATTCTTGTGGTCTCAGGAAAGCATAAACAATGCAGTTTAGACAGTTTTGTCTATAAATACTGACTAGTTAGAAGCAAAATATGTGGCACATACATTTTAATGGGTGATTCACTGACAGTTGTGATTGTTTGAAAAACATAGCTGAATTTTGGGAAATAATGGAAATTGTGGGGCTCAACGAAAGATTTTTGAACCATTACACATGTGTTTAATGATTATTGAAACACTTTCTCCCTTCCTCTATGCACAGGCCTAATGGATGTAAAATTGGATAGATGGTATTGCCTTTGAAGACCTTGTCTCAGTTGGGTGACACACATATAGCCTAGAATTACAGTGCTCTGAGAGAGTTTTGAGCAGAGTGCTGAGGAAGCATGGAGAAGAGAACTGGACACATGTAAGAGCTGACATCTGAGCTAAATCTGAGTTGGAAGTCTCCTAGTAGAGAGGAGGGGATAGGATTTTTTAAGCAGGAGTAAAAAATATGAGGATATAAAGGCATCAAAGAGCTTGGCATTCTGAGGAATGTTGAGGAGTGTGTTGTGGCTAGAGAGAAGGGGTGATCTCATGAAAATATGAACAATGCAATTGATATAAGAGATGGAGGTTGAGGAAAGAAAGGTGATTTGCTCCATCCTGGGAAGGAGCCTACATGGCAAGGTCAGAAGTGTGGTGGGCAAACAGAGCCATAGGAATCCATCATATGTGTAATGCTTAAGCGCAACAGTTCTAACTAAGATAGCAACACCTTTCATAGAGTTAAGGTGTATATGTAAAGAGCAAGGGCCAGTTATCCTGACTCAGAGGTCAGGATCTCTGAAGGATAAATAGGAGGAATCAGGGGAAGTGAGAAGAGAAAATAACATTCCAGGGATAGGGGCCATTCTGCAGAAAGAGATGCGTGGGGGAGAGGAGAGGAGGCGGAGGAAAGAGTGAGAAGAGAAGGGCAGTAGAGGAAGGAAAAAGAGGAGAGATGACATGAAGGGAGGGGATACATTCTCAGAACTGAAAGTAACTGAGTATGATGGTAGGATGGGAGCAGAAGTCAATGGGAGAGTGGAAGAGATGAGCCTTAGATGAAAGCAACAGCTAGATCAGGCAGGTCCTTGTGAGCAATCTCGGCACAGGGGAACCTCTGAAATGTTTAAAGCAGGGAGGTGATGTCATCAGCTTTGTAGTTAAGAAAGATCACCCTGGAGACTTGATTGGAGAATCCATGGGAAGCCAGGAGACCCATAAGTTAGCTGCTTCGTTAGTCTAGAAAAGAGGGGATGGTAGTCCAGACTAGCATCTTTATTGGTAAGAGAGTTGAGCACATTAGCAAGAAAGGGATTAGATGAGGACCATGGAGCTTAAGCTCCATTGGGAAGACAGTGATGATGGGAGTGAGCTCACAGAGAGAAAGAGGTGCTGAAGTCAAAGGACTGGAAAGTTCTGTAGGGTTGAAGATCAGCTGTGGGGGGTGTGAGAAGAATCATATAAGAGATTATGGTGCCTAGAAGACAATGTCTAGTGACTTTTTATTTCAGAGGTAGAGTGATTATTGGCAATACTAAACTGTCCACGATGTGGAGCTAGGGAAGAGAAATGGAAAAGAAGGTGCCCAGAGGAGGAGGCTTGGACTGGGCGAGTGCAGAGTTGGAAGGCCATCTGCTGGGCGGGGGCCCTAGGTAGAGAAGAGAGCTGTGTGCTAGAGGCTACTGTCTCTCTTAACTGAGACATGACATGAGAGTGGACAGACGATGATGTTGAGGGGCAGAAAATGGTCCATAAACAGAATGGCATGAGTTTTGAAGAATCAGAGGGCTTTTTACAGGAGAACAGTGGTGAAATAGTCCAGAAATAACATCGAGCAGCTGTTCAGGTGTGCAAGCACGATCTGTCTCAGGATGAAAGGGAGCCAGAAGGGATTCCTCAGGAGAAAGCCACATTTTAGAGAAGGCAAGAAGGTGAAAGGAGGTGTCCTTGAAAAGACCTAGACCATGTGGGACCCGGATTGGGGTTCTGGAGGACATGGATTTAGGAAGGAAAGGGAGAAATGCAGGCTGGATAACTAAAAATAACCTAAATGTGAGGCATGTGGGCTTTGATGGCTGTATAAGTTTTCCAGAACCACTGGAGGGAGAGGGTTGCTCAAGTTTTTAGAGAGGATTAGCTGTGCATACATTCATTAAATGTGAAAATAACAAACTACCAGTTCCCCTAAGTGGACTTTGCATATTTAGAACTGGAACCATAGCTTTGTGGTGCTGCCAGTTGGCCTTGTTTCTGACCACAGCTGAAGGATGCAAACCCATAGGGCATCTCTGGAGATCTGTGTCCTGGCACAAGCCATTGGCTGTTTTACTGACCCCTCAAATAGGTAATGATGAGATATCTAGATATAATATTGCAATAGCCAGAAAAAAATCACCAAAATTTTTTTTATCTCCGTATCTTTTTCAGAGATTTCCCCAGGAAAGACATATTTTCTCTTTTTGTGTATTTAAAGAAATAAGCTCTAACCTTGAGGGAAGAGAGAATCAAATATCTGGCAACAACATTTGTCATAAATAATGAATGAGAAAACATTAAAAAATTAATTGGGATAAATTAAGTATCAGTGTAGTCACACTGATACTTAATTTGCACAAATTGGCTCGTGGGAGTTGTGGTAGGTTTGCCTCACTGATTAGCTGCCTGTATGGAATTCTTCTCCTGTGCCATTCTCAAGGCATTGCTTAGGTTCTTCTCCTCTTCCCTGGCTGATAGCTCTTCTGTTTTCCTCCTCTGGTCCCTAAGTGGATATTTCTCAAACTTCAGCTCTCAAGCTTTTGTTCTCCAATGTCTATTTTTTAGATTCCACAGACACGTGACTAGCCTATAATTCCTTTTTCTTCCCCTCAAATCTATCAGGCTCACAAATCCAATCTTTTCAACATACTGATTTTTCTCTATTTTAAAAAATCCATGGAAAATTCTCCCTATGCCTCTCTGTTATCTCAATCCTCCATTCCACAGTCTAACTGCAATTCACCTCCTCCCAGGAGCAATAATTTTCCTCCAAAACTCCAGCTTTCCATTGGGGCATTTGTTTCCAAAGAACCCAGCCTGTGACAGTTGGTACGAGGAATGTTCCAGAAAAGCCAGTGATAAAATGGAGTTTTGGATCACTAGCCACCAAAGTGGCAATAAGGACTCAATCACTGGTGCACAGACAGCCCTTGACCAGAGGTTGCATTCCACTTATTAAAACTAGTGGTGAAATAAGATGGTGAACTGCTGGAAGGAAATGTACTGGCATGCAGGACATATCAGGTTTTTGAGATAAATGTATGGAGATAAGGAAATAGTATCTGTAAAAGTGATAAGGATTGGATGGCCATTGCTAAATACTGCTGCTGATACTTTACAGAGAGATAATGAACAGTTGAAGGTGAGTAAATGTAATAGAAAGCCAGGTATGAAAGTCATACAGCATCTTTGGTTGCATAAAAAGAAACTCTCATCTCAAAATCAAGAAGCAAGCTAGGACTCAACAGTAATAGTAACTGACCTTTAAAGACTGTTAAATACCCAACCATGGCAGGTCTGTTTCGTTAAAGTCCACCCCAAACTAAAACTATTGCCCAGAGAGGTGATTAAGTTGCCAGGAAGGACTATGCAACACCATGGCATGAATGTACAGTAATAGTTTCCCAAGTCCTTCCCCAAAGGAACCTAAGATCGTAATGTACGTGGGTAATTGCACTGGGGAAAAGGGAATACCAAGATATTCCAAGGACTGTTGGGCACAGGATTTGAGTTGATATTGATACCCAAAGACCTAAATCATATGTTCCCTCTGTTAGAATGCAGGCATATGGGGTCCTCTACAAGACAAGGTCTGGTGACCATTTCCCCCTTCTTTACTGTAAGATTGGGCTTGACATATTTGGCAGATGGTGCAAGCATCATATTGGGGCAGTAATCTGTGAGGTCAAAGCTACCAAAAAGAGAGACTAGGACCTGCTCCCACGCCTTCATTCCCCTGCAGCCAAGATGGTGAATCAAAACCAGTATTGCATCCTAGAGGGGATGGTTGAGATTAATGTCATACTTAAAGGATCTAAAGGATGCAAAGGTAGTGGTCCCCATCATATTTCCGTTTAATTCATGAGTCTGGTCCTTGCAAAAGCTGAACAGAACTTAGACGATGATGGTAGATTACTGTCAACTCAGTGAAGTAGTAGTCCCAATCATGACTGCCTTGTCAGATATGTTATCTTTTCTAGAGCAGATTAATGCAGCCTCAGGTGTGTGGTATGCAGCCATTGATTTGGTAACTGGTTCTTTTCTATTGCTATCACAAAGAAGGTTGAGAAACAGTTCACATTTGCATCACATGGAACAGATAAGCTCATGCATTTATACTTTTGCTCCAGGGCTGTGCTAACTTTCTTGCCTTTTTTATCACAATACAGTCTGAGGAGCTCTAGACTAGTGCTGTCCAATAGAAATACAATGTGAGCCACATATATAATTTAAATTTTCTAGCAATAACATTAAAAAATAAAAGGAAACAGGTAAAATTAATTTTAATACTATACTTTGTTTAACCCAATATTTCCAAACTAGTATCATTTCAACATGAAACAAGCATAAACAATTATTAGTGAGTTTTTTTGTACAATGCCTTCCATACTTCTGATGTGTTTTACACTTACAACAAAGCTCAGATACTAAATTTTCATGGGATATACTTGATCTCATAAAATTTACCCTTGAAAAAGTAGATTCATGTGCTGAAGTTGTTTCAAACACATTTAAAAGATGTGTGATAACCAAATCGATTACCAAAAAGAATAATTTTCCTTTAATAATTATATCCACACTGATGAAACTGGTGTATCTTTTTGTAAAGCATTGATTTGACTTTGAAGCACGTGTTTATCAGTTTCAAAATTATGACTGTTAAAATCAGGTTAATTAACTCTTTTGTCACTCAATATTATTAAAATTGAATTCAAAGGGATAGTGCATCAATTGAAAAACAACCCTGAATTTATCAATATCAAAAAGCGTTCTTCAAATTTTTCTCATACTTCTTGTAATCAATTTACATAACACTCTTGATTACAATTAAAATTTTCTCCATATTGATTCATGGTGGAAAATTATGTAAAATCATTGTTATTGATTTGTGTTATGAAAAGTTTCAATTTCAACATAAATTTGCATACATATGTACCAAGGTCACAAATAAGCTTTCACTTTCTTCTGAGCTTCGAAGTTAGTTTATTCATATACAATGAGAAAATGTAAATTGCATTGCCATTTTTTTGCCCTTGCTTATTGAATATTTGGTAAGCATTCTTTAAAAGAAGTTTATGGTTTATTGGAATTGGAGTTTATAGTTCAGAAAATCTTTATACAACTTTTCCATGACTCAACGAATAGGTATAAGATTAGTAAATTCATTGTCTTCTATTTCTTTCAAAATTCTATAACCTGGTGGCAATTCATAGCTTTTGTACCTATATACCGCATAGTTTTAACAACTGTATCAGTTATGATTTTCTTAGAGTTTGCTTCAGAAAACTGAACACAAATATTATAATATGTATCATATAGTGGGGCAAATCAATAAAAAGAGCATCAGTATCTAGTTTTATCATTCCAATAAATCCAATTTTGACTTAACTGTATGGCTGGAGCACAATACATAGTGATGGAAACTATTTTTCATATCTAAGTGAAAATTTTCTTTGAGAGACATAAAACATTTGAAAATCTATACCATGAGTCTGATTTTTTGGGTTGCAAATTGACATTTGTTTATAAATTTAGAAGTCAAAAATGAGACAAAATAAACCAAAGCATTAACTGGGCTGTGTCTATTAATATTGCATGATTCATCTAAAGCTAAAGAAAAGTACTTGAAATTTTAAAAATTTTGAATCAATTTATTTATGATACTGTTGGAAAGGTTTAATATTCTAATAACTTTGTGAAATATCTTTTCATACTTTTCTCATAGTTTTATGATAAACTTTCCATAACTAAAATAGTAATTTCTTGTACCATTTCAGTATCTAAAAATAATTTTCTATTTTGTGTAAGAATCTAAGACATTTAATAGCTGGCTAAAGTCACAAGCTCAGATTCTGTTAAAACTTACAAAATTATTGTTGGATATTTAATTCTAATTTCAGGTAACTAACATTTATTGATTCCTTTTTCACTGTTGAGAGAAATTTTCTTATCAAATTCACTGTACATTGGCCCCAAATTCTCAATATTTCTCACTTTATTATTTTGAAAAATCTGTTATACAACACATAACTCTTTCTGTTTTTCTTTGCTATGGCAAATTACAATTGTCATTCATCATGAATTTTGTAACATACTTTCTTCCAGTCTATTTTTTTCTTTACCTTTCCAATTGCACTAGCTTTTGCATTTTCACTCAATTCTGCATTAACAGTATGCCTTCATTTTGATTTTTTGAAATTATCCATATTTATTTCTTTAGAAAAATAGTTTAATTATATTATAATTAAAATAATAATAAACATTTTAGTTTAATTAGCAATTACATGTTATATAGGTATCATTGCAATGTGCACTGAATACAAAAAATATTTAAATAAATGCAATATTTCACTGAGTCCTAGAAAAAAATTATACTTAATTTGTTGACATGTACTCAATCAGCGATGTGTTTATGTATAATACTGGAAATTATGCATGTTCCTGATGCATGCTCTACAATATAGTAATATTATACTACTTTATGAGATGGTTAACATGCCATGTAATCCTGCCAAAACAGCGAAGTTATATTTTAACAAAAAATCATTTTATACTATTTCAGTCTCTAAATTAAAATTTGTTAAAATTAATTCAGATTAAAAATTCAGTTTCTCAGTTATACCAGTTGTAGTTCACATCTTCAGTCACCACCTGTGGCTAGTGGCTACCACAATGGATGACACAGATCCAGAACTTCCATACCTCTTGCAGAACATCACATTTGTGCATTACATCAATGACATCATGTTAACTGGGCTGGATGAGGAAGAGGCAGCTGGCATACTAGAAGCCTTGGTAAGACACATGAGTTACAGGGAGTGGAAGAGAAAGCCTACAAGTATTTAGAGACCTGTCATATTTATAAAATCTTTAGAAACCCAGTGGTCGATGGCATGGCACAACATCCCTTTGAAAGGAAAGAAGAAATTGTTGCATCTTGTACTTTCTGTCTTGAAGGCTGGAGCACAACAACGCTGGTGGGACTTTTCAGTTCAGTTGGAGGAGTCTAAACCCCTTTCAGTTCTGGAAATGCAGCGTTCTCTCTCTTTCTCCCTCTCCTTCTCTCTCGTTCTCTCTTTTTCTCTCTCTCCCCTTCTTTTTTAGTTTGATCCAATTTGTTGGATCTGACACTACATAAACCCTTGAATGGAGGCCCCGTAAGCAGGAAAAACATACCCGCACAAGTCATACATTTCTATTCCTGTGAAAGTGAACTGCTGGCCCCCCAGGACGAAACATGTTAAGAAAGGAAAGTGGGAGAGAGAAAGTCCGAGGGCTCTTTTAGGGGTAGATCACAGAAAGCCTTTGTAAGCCTGCTAAGAAGTTTGGGCCACGTGGACATGGGTAACCACTGAAGGATTTTAAAAAGGCGAGTGACTCGATCAGATTTGTCATGAACTCCTTATTATCTTTGACTTTACTTCTTACCTTATTTGTTGAGAAGTGGAGGGATGTGAAGTTTGGAACTAAATTACAATCTCATGTGAGCCAGGCCTCTGTCCTATTTTTCATGGAAGAAAGCTTTCTCATTCTTATAATGAGACAATTGCCAAGATTATACTTTTTTCAAGTAACAAAAACATACAAAAGGGGTAAAGGGAATCTTTGCCTGCTCATATTTGTGAAAACTAAGAGCAGAATATAGAAATGCCCAAAGAGCATGTTTGAATACATCTCTTTGTAAAACATGACAGAAAGGAGTGATTATTTAAATTGGACAGGACTTTGCATTCCTGGCTCCTTGGTGGCAATGCCTTTTGTCTGAACTCTCTTACTAGAGAAATGTCACAAAGGATAAAAAATGAGTCCAATAAGTTTTATTCAATTTCAGAGTCTATTATATATTCTGTTTTACACAAAGCATATAATTTTAAATTTCATAGATAGGCACATTGAACATACACTTGGTAGATATACAGCTATTTGTACGAGTGAAATTGAAACCCTCCAGGGAGGGTACATTAATAATTCCTTACTTGTAACACAGAACAGCCATCTCATATTCCAAACAAAGCCCGGCCAGCACAAAAGTGATTCATGATCATTTATGAAAACTGATTACCAATCACCAGATATTAAAGCCATGGCAACCTTTATTTTTCAATCTCATAAACAATAAAGCTCCCTTTTGTTAAACACATGAGGGACCTCTTTCCCACGGAGGAGTTAGTAAATGCAAAAGCTAATTTTCTGCATCTGACAGCATGCATGAAAGCTGATGAATACATGTATGATAAATATATATTTCAGTAGAAAGTATTACTGTGTATATATTTATATAGCGTTTTCTTTCACTAGGCTGTTGATCCAAGGGTGGTGGTGGGGGGACCTGAATGCTTTTTTTAATACCCCAAAGGCAAACATTTTCCTAATTGGATAGTTAAAAATATGCAATTCATTAATCCTAGATAAAAGCCATATTCATATTTAGCTTAAATGGTTCTCAACAAGAAATTAAAATCGTAGTTTCTGTATTTAATAATAGGAAACAATAGATTACAGTAATTCCTGATTTGTATTAAAATAGCTTAATCTCAATACTTGGTAAACACATTAGACCAATCATTCATCAATTTTCTATCACCTAGATTTCCCAAGGTACCAGGAAGACCCAGCATGACTCTGTGACTAATGGGTACTGCTGGGGCCCCTTTTCCCTATTTCAATGGTTGAATAACAGGTCAAGTGGATAAGAGAAGGTAACAAGGTTATTTCTCTGCTTAGTGTTCACTTCTTCTGTCAGTATCTGAATGTGTCCCCAGGAGACAGTAACCTCTCCAAGGTCAGCTTGAAAGCTGGCAGTCTTTTCTCCCATCATGTAGCCAAAAGTGCTGGTGAAGGGATGTGAAATCCCACACTCAGTAACGGGGTAGGCAGAGGGTGGGGAGATGGAGGAACATAGGCAAATCTCTATTCATTTCCCATGATATGTACAATTAGTCTTGCATTTAGAATGCTCCCTGAAACTTTTTTTTTTTAATTTCAGAATATTATGGGGTACAAACATTTTGGTTACATATAATGCCTTAGCTTCACCCAAGCCAGGGCTACAAGTGTGCCCTTCCCCCATACAGTGCACTCTGCATCCCTTTGTTATGAATTTACCCCCACCACCACCCCCCTCCCACCTGACGGGCACCTAATGAATAATACTACCATGTGAGCCCCTTAGTGTTGATTAGTTAGTACCAATTTGATGGCAGGTACATGTGGTGCTTATTTTTCCATTCTTGTGATACCTCACTTTGAAGAATGGGCTCAAGCTCTATCCAGGATAATATAAGAGGTGCTAGTTCACCATTGTTTTTTGTAGTTGAATAGTATTCCATGGTATACAGATACCACATTTTATTAATCTACTCATGTATTGATAGGCACTTGAGTTGTTTCCACATCTTTGCAATTGTGAATACTGCTGCCATAAACATTCCAGTGCAGATGTCTTTATTATAGAATGTCTTTTTCCTCTTTGGGTAGATGCCTAGTAGTGGGATTGCTGGATCAAATGGTATTTCTATTTTTAGCTCTTTGAGATATCTCCAAATTACTTTCCACAGGGATTGTACTAATTTGGAGTCCCACCAGCAGTGTTAGAGTGTTCTAATCTCTCCACATCCATGCCAGCATTTGTTGTTTTGGGACTTTCTGATAAAGGCCATTCCCACTGGAGTTAGGTGATATCTAATTGTGGTTTTGATGTGCATTTCCCTAATGATTAGGGATGTTGAGCACTTTTTTATATGTTTGCTGGGCATTATTCTGTCTTTTTTTTAAAAGTTTTGGTTTATGTCCTTTGCCCATTTTTTGATGGGGTTGTTTGATTTTTTTCTTGTTAATTTTCTTAAGTTCTATATAGATTCTTGTTATTAGCCCTTTATTGGATGTGTAGCACGCAAATATTTTCTCCCATTCTGTAGGTTGTCTATTCGCTGTAATGATGGTTTCCGTGGCTGTGCAGAAGCTTTTTTTAAATTTGATCAGGTCGCATTTATTTATTTTTGTTGCTGCTGTGATTGCTTTGGGGGTCTTCTTAATAAATTCTTTGCCTAGGCCGGTGTCTATATGAGTTTTCCCAACATTTTCTTCTAGAATTCTTAAGGTTTCATGCCATAGGTTTAAGTCTGTTATCCATCATGAGTTGATTTTTGTGAGAGGTGAGAGGTATGGATCCAGTTTCAATCTTCTGCATGTGGTTATCCAGTTTTGCCAGCATCATTTATTGAATAGAGATTCTTTTCCCCAATGTATATTTTTGTCTGCTTTGTCAAAGATTAGACGACAATGTGAGGATGGTTTTGTATCTGGGTTCTCAGTCCTGTTCCAAAGGTCTATAGCTCTGTTCCTGTGACAATACCATGCTGTTTTGACTACTATAGCCTTGTTGTAAAGCTTGAAGTCTGGTAGACTGATGCCTCCCAATTCGTTCTTTTGGCTTAAGATTGCTTTGGCTATACGAGATTTTCTCTGGTTCCATACGAAGCGTAGAATTATTTTTCCTATATCTGTAAAGAATTCAGAGTGAGCTGAAGAATTTAAGAAATAAGAAGTTCTATAGCAGATGATAGTTTGGGCCACATTCAAGGGTAATGCAGCCAGAGCTGAGCAACAGTTGGAATCTTGTTGGCAGAAGCCCACTGGTGTCTTTCGGCCCCCCTATTGTGAATAATTAATCATGGCTATTGGGCTTCCTGGTTTCTCCTGCTCTAACTCTTGAGTCTTATTTGAATTACTGCCCCTGGACTTAGTCTTTCCAGAGCCTTAGGACTTCCATGTTCAGGTATTCACTGAAAGAGCTTAACTCCACGTTCAGTCTGTGGGCTCCTGCTTTGTACCATCTCTTCCTTGTCTTTTGGCCAAGTTCTGATGTCCATTGAGAAGCTCCTAGGCCTGAGCCGCCTCTGCCTCTGTAATGCAATTTGATCTGCTCTTGCTGCACATCTGGACTGGTGGCATCATTAATGGTACATTCACTACCTCAGTCAAGAATGGCCAGGCTCTGCCTTCTTGTCTGCTTCCTCGAGCATTTTATAGAGGCACAGGTAGTTCAAAAATTCCAGTCCAGTTCTGGCCACAACAATTTTTAATTCTTGTTTTGCACCAAATATACAATCCCTCTTGGGTCTGTTCTAAGCTGTGTAAGCAGATAATTTCATTTTTCAATGACATTTTTAATAGTTGCCTTCTGGAATTCAGCTTTCAAGGGATTTCCTGATAAGAGCTATGTAATCAGGATGGAATCTCTTATTAAAAGGATTTTCCTTTTCCAAATCTTGAAAAAAGTCAGTTTCTTTCTTCTCAAATTATCAGGCTATCTATCAATAATTGAAGGTGAGATTGAAACTATGACCTTGGCAGGTAGTGCAGAAGATTTGTTGCAGTTGTTCAATAGTGTGAGCTATTTTTTTAGATTATGGAGTGTTTTTAAACTATATTAAACTCTTTATACTATATATAAACTATATATAAAGTCTACTGGGTCCTGGAATAGGTTCATTTATTCAACAAACAATTCACATATTCAATAATCAGTACTATGGAAGTAGAGGAAAAAAGCAAATTGAGGAAGTTTCTAGTTGCACTTCATGCTGACTCTCCTTGGCACATTGCTGCAGAGGAGTCCATCATTGGCCTAGTTATCATAGCATCTCTCTCACAGTTCTGAGTACAGTTCCAAGTCTGTCCCTTGATAAATGATGCTCCAGGCCCAGTGCATATAGACCTCTGCCCGAATCACCTGGGGACGGTATTAAAATGGCTATAAGCTGTGTATACAGTCAGCATCTAAATGGGAGGACTGGAAAGCTGTACTTCAACAAGTTCCCCAGATGATTCTTATGAAAATCAAAGTCTGTGAATTACAGCATCAGAAATTGTGGCTAGAATCCAGCCTCCATGACATAACAGAATGATCTTGGATGATATTTTTAACCTCTCAGTGCCCCAATTTCCTCATCTGTAAAAGGCAAATAAAAACAGTGTCTACCTCATGTGGGTAGTTTTAGGATTATATAATTAATGTACACAATCAATAGATGTTAAATACTTAGAACAGTGCCTAGAAGTGCTATGTTACTGTGTTCAATTATTAGCCTATTAGTACTAGTGTAGCTAATATCAGGAGACCCAGACTGTGAGGCTTTCCCTATGGACTGTCAGCTGTTCCCAGTGTCAGGGCTAAGGCGGGGTGCCAGCAGGCAGGGTCTTCTTTCTAGGCTTGCCTGGGAGAGGATGGGCAGGGGCCACATGATGAGGCTGGGGACTGAGAGTGCTCTGGGCAGCAGAGTGTGGTGGTTGAGGCCAATTTCAGTTTGATGCCCAATGCTACTTCCTATGACTGTGTAAACTAAGGCTGGAGCCTAGTTCCCTCCCCACTTAGAGGGAAGTGAGAAAACTGTCTACTTTTTTTCATCTCTTAAGCTTGCCTTTTGAAACAGTTAAAATGGGGCATTTCTTCCTGACCTAATTTTGGTATTGTGTCCTCTGACCCCGAATTGAGGAGGGAGACCACGTTAAAGAGTGATTCCATAATGGGTTGGTCACTTTGGCCATCACCTTCCTCCAAGCTGTATAATGGGAGACTAAGGAAAGAACTAGGAGAGAATGGGGGGTGGGGAGGTCTGTGGAGATAGAGTGCTAGTGTGCTGCCCACTTCCTCCACTCTTGTCTTCTGCACCCTCCTTCCCTCAAAGCCAAATGGGAAGAGAGCTTGATGTGTGTTTATTGAACTTGGGGAGGGACAGGTGCTGGGATGTTGATCAACCTGAGAAAGCCCTAGGTGAAAGGCGGCTGGAGTCCCTTGTAGCAGAGCAGAGACAGGGCCACTGTTGAGCTAGCTGCCCTTCCACCACACTAGGGCAATGGAGCTTGTTCTCTGTGGGCCAGATGTAGACCCCGTGGGACAGAGGAGACCATGTGCCATTTCACAGAAGAACCCTGGCCACAAGGGCATCCTGGTATGGGGTGATGTGGGCTTTGCAGAAAGAGGCTGAGTGCATCATTAGCTGTAGAGGCTAGGGAGGGTTCTGGGGCAATTAACTGAAGAACGTACTAGGGAACTGCAATCAGAACACAGGGGCCGGGAGGGGAATTTCTAAATACCCACAAAAGCAACAGAGGAGAGAAAGAATCAAATCACCAAATGGACAATCACCACACCCAAGGCACCAACACCTGATTACAACTGTGCTGACAAGAGATACCTTTTCTTGCCTTTTTTATCCCTTCCCTTGAACATGGGAAAGCCAGAAATGGCCAGCAAGGAAGAGGTGAAATAAGCCAAATGCCTATGTCCCTCCAACTCTGCCAATGTCGTTTCCAAGCCTGGAACAACCCAAGGCTTGCAGAGGAGAGAGGTTTTGCATTGAAAGAGGGTCTTAAAATTTAATATTAGACTGTCCTGGGACCTTTGAAAATTTGAAGTGATGGGAAAAGCTATAGGAACTGTCTGGGATTTTATCTAACAGAGAAGATTGATTCTACAGAGTAGGTTCAAAGGGACAGCAGTGAGACAGAATGAAGGTGCTTTTGGCTTGCATGCACTACCATGTTCAGCTGGTTCACAAAACCACTTGTAATGTGGTGAGAATCAAATAAGCTAATGGGTGAGAAAGTACGTTGAATATTATAAAGTTTGTACATATTTAGATATTGTTTTATAATTGTATACATATAGATGCAACTGGAAAAAAAACAGAAAACACCTAGTAAGAACTTAATACAAAGAAAGTCTTGCACTAGATGTTTAGAGGCTATTGGAAGAAATATGACATTGTTTTTCCCTGCAGGGAGATTATCGTCTCTAAAAAGGGGTGGTTGCAAACCCCACGGTTTCTGCCATGCCAAACGAAGCCAGACAGCAAAGGTCAATGTGACCCATTTTGAAAATAAGTCAAGGAAGCTGATTCTCTATAGGTTCCCCACCTGGGCCGCAAACCAGCCACTCTGTGGCCTGTTAGGAACTGGGCCGCACAGCAGGAGGTGAGCAGCGGGTGAGCAAGAGAAGCTTCCTCTGTATTTACAGCCACTCCCCATTGCTTGCCATCCCTCCCCAACCTGTCTGTGGAAAGTTGTCTTCCATGAAACTGGACCCTGGTGCCAGAAAGGTTGGGGACCGTTGCATGGGTCATTCTCACTGAATAACGGGAAGCTTACCTCCCTGCTGCCTGCCTCTGAGCTCCTTAGGCCCACATTTCTCTTCCAATACCTGCCTCTTTCTGAGCATCTAACCATTGCCTGGGGTCCCCGTAGCTGCTTGATGTTCACTTCCTTGTCTCTTCCTTCTGCGTTTCCCACGGTGTTCCCCCCACAGCCTGCTGCTCAGCTACTATCTTCAACCTTGGGAAGAAGAATCTCCTTCCTTGTGCCACTGGAATGTGGAACAGGGAAGAAGGAAGAGCTGGTGTAATTCAGACCAAATGGACTTTTTAAAAATTACATCCAGTTCCCTCAGCCACACCTGGAAGCACAGCACTGAGTGGCCAATTCTATACCATTTTGGTCCGTCTTAGATGGAAGCATCTTCTCAGATAGTGCTGCACCTGGTGCATAGTAGGAGCTTAATAGTGATTATGGTAAATTAATATCTTTACTTACTATATATAGTTTTCTGGGTGGAGCAATGAAGCTAATCCTAGGTCTTTCCTAATCCAGGCTACAGATAGCTTTCTGCTTACTTCTGTTTAAAATTTGTGTTCTGGACAATCAGGCTATCCGGAGTGCTGATGTACTGCCATAGTATCAGACTATGGTATGGCAGTGTTAATCTAGCAGTATAGAAAATGAGAATACTGGCTATACTAGGAAAAAAAAGATGCTCGTCTGCTCTGTGTGTCTCAAGTGTGAGGAAACAATTCAGTTTGGTAACTGGAAAAATAAAACAAAACAGAAACAAAAAATAAACCAAAAACCCATGGTTCTGTGTTCTCCAGGGGAGACCATCTCTATGCTGAGCTAAGACATGGTCTCCTGCTGGTCTCCTGCTGCAGTGTGGGGCCTCTCGGGTCCCATCTCGACTCTATCTGTGATGAGGAGTAACCCTACTCTGACCTCACAAATGGTCTTGGCGATTGTATCTTTTGGGCAGCTCCACTACCTCTCAAATCATACAAATAAGATATTTCCTCTAGTCTTTGGAGATTGGGGTGCCTAGGATACCAGAGTGAGGGAAGAAAAGAGCACCAAGAAGTGATGGCTGAAAGGCAGACTGCAAAAGAGAGACAGGATGACCATCAACTGCAGACATAAAAACTCAAAGACAGCAGCAGCCTGGGGCTATTTATGGCATACACAAACAGTCTGAAACCTTTCAGATTTCCTCCTATATTGTATCAGGGCTCATTTTAAAAAATACACAGTTTGGGAAGCATACGCCCTTAAGGAAAATTTGGATTATTTTAGTAGAGATGGAAGTGCCAGGACTCATGCATTGTGAAAAATTTTCCATTTATAATGGATACAAAACAAAGGTACAATTTTAGTTTATGTTGATAAACTTATCTGGAATGCTGCATTTTTGGAGTATATCAGCTCAGAATTAGTTAATTAAATACCTTCTGCTTCGCTATTCTTTGTAGGGCCCTCAGATGCCTTAAGACCTGGTCTCTGCCCTCAAGGCACTTACTGTTTTCGGGGGGTTACTCCAATTAGAATCATTTGCATTCACAGAGGGTGAGTATTGAAGGTTGCTCTGCTGGGCCTTTTGGTGACTCTTACCTTGCTCTTCACTCAAAAATTATACGGCTGTGCCACCTGGAGCCATTCTTTCACAAAGTAGAGCTCCATGACGTTGATCCTCAGAGCTGTAGAAATGAAGTCCACCCTGGGACTCAGGAAAGGTGTGAGAATAGCCCCCTAACCTCATATAGAAGGTTGCATCACAGGGCGTGGACCTCCAGGGCCTACAGTAGTTCGTGAAGCTGCAAGAGGGCAGAGCTCACACCCACTCTGGGGTTCTTCCCGGGTTGACTTTCCGATTAGGCTGTTTCCTCTTCTGTGCTGTTATAGTGAATCTGCTTCACTGACATTTGGACTAAGCCTGATAAGGCAGTAAACACGCAGCACAAAGTTCTTGATATGGTAATGGGCTGCCCCTGGCTGGCTGAAGGCCCTGTGCACCCAGGCACTAATGCAATAGCCCCAGATTCTGACTCTGACTCTATGGTTCCCACGTTGTGTGCAGGGGACTTTGGTGAGGACAAAAGAGAGGCACTGAGGAGCCATATCCACCCTCACACACATCCTTGATCTTGAGTATACCCTTCACACTGCTGGGTTGTGGATTAGCAACAGGATGGAAGATTTCTTAGCTAAGATCCGGTCTTCACATCTGAACTAGCCTTTGTGTTCTCCCATAGTTCATATGCTCTCTGAAATGAGAAATTAGGACTTATTAAAGATTTTATTAATTTCCATCATTCCTCTAAAACAAAGGAATTACTGAACAAATAGTCATTAGTGTATTTAATTCCTATTTGCTTGGCTGGACATCTTAGGACACCCTTGGGTGTCTGTCCTCTCTACCTTGGGCCTGCTGTCTAATCAGTAACTGAGCCTATTGATGCTTCTCTGTGCTGTTCTTCCTCTCTGTGTCTTTCTCTACCATCCTGATTCAGGTCTGTCTCACGGCTTATCTTGCCTACTGTAATATTCTCCAAAATTGCCACCATGCCTCGTCTTTAAACATTCCCCAATCCCGTTTATCATACATGTATATCTACATTAGTGTCATAAATCTTAAACTCTGGCCATGGTTTTGTCCTACACAAAACGCCAGTGTTTTCTGGTCCAGAATGAAGTCCAAATTCCCCAACTGTACAATCAGGGGAATGCTCATCTCTACACATGCTCATCTCTACACATTCCAACACAAAACCCAGGCCCCATCATCACTAACTCCTCAGTGAACCTCCAGAGAACTTTAATTTCCTTCTGTTACACATTATGTATTAATACAAGCCTGAAGCCTCCCATTATGCTTAAAGTTTTATTTATGAGCAATATTCAGGTCAACTCCCTCTATGTCTCACACAGCAGCCAGCCCAGAGTGTGACACAGACTGCATTTTAGTGTTCCTATAACCAACCAGTGAGTGTATCTCACAAAGCCAATGACATTTCTACCTTCATCTCTTCCTCTCCTAATGCCCTCTGCTTGGATGACTCTCTTCTATTTGCGTCAAAATTTTTGCTTATTTTGTTGATTTAAAGCTAATTTTCGTCTAAGATTTCCCTTTTATTGGCATAAAGCTCTTTATGATCTGTTTTTATCTTATTAATGTTTATGGAATCTGTAATTAAGTCCTCCTTTTTATTCCTAATGTCATCTATTCATGTATTCTCTACCTTGTATCTTGATCAGTCTTGTAAGGGGTTCGTTAATTGTATTGCTTGTCACAAGGAACCAACTTTTGGCTTTTGTCTTCTTTATTGTATATAGTTTTTCTATTTTATTAATTTCTTCTCTTATCTTTATTATTTTTCTCTTCTACTTTCTTTGGGTTTAATTTGCTGTTCTTTTTTTTTTACTTTCTATAATAAGATAGAGGCTTAGTTCAACATTTTCCAGCTTTTTAAATTTTTCTAATATAAACATTTGAAGTTATATGTTTCACTATCAGTACTGTTTTAATTGCATTTCATAATGCAGGGAATTGTTACTTAGTATTATTATTTAGCTGTAGATATTTTTGAATATATAATATGATTTCTTCTTTGATGTGTGAATGATTTAGGAGTACATTTTTATACTTCCAAAAGTGAAGTTTTCCCTAGTTTTATTTTAGCTATTTCTTACTTAATTGCTTTGTGCTCAGCAAATTCAGTGTGATAACAAATCTTTTGAAATTTGTTGAGACTTTCATTATGGTCTGATATATTGTTGATTTGCATTGAAAAGATTTTGTCGTCTTAATTGTTGGGTGGAATGTTCTATAAATGTCCATTAGGTTGTGCAGTTAATGGTATGATTTCAGGGTCTTTTTTCCTCCAAGGTGGCTGCCTAGAGGCATTTCCGACATACCTCATCTCTTTGGAAGAAGCAAAATAGTGCGTGGGTAGTAACACTTTGAATGCCTTATTCAAGAAGGAACACGGAAGTTCAATGAAAAAGGAAGGGGTTGGGCAGCTTGCATGGTTGGGACCAGCTGAGGATCAGTAGTGAATCCCCAATATGAGAGAGGGTGAGTGAGTGTCTTTCTGTGATCCACTTTCCCATTGGAGAATCATATAGTCCAGACTATGGGAGCATACTTTGACCCTTCCAATCCCTGAGTCTGACTTGGGGAGCAGCCAGGAGACTGTGAGAGGAACTGCTCCAGGGAGGTAACATGTCCTGGGTCCCATGCCTTCCCTAAGATGTAAGTGGGTATAGGAAAACTCCATTCCTGATCAAATCTCTTAACAAAATGTGCACAGTCTTGGGAAGAGTGGTGCCAGTCCTGGATGTTAGGGAAACTTGGGCTCAAGCAACCAGGGCTGACAAGTGAGCTTGGAGTGGGTTCCAGCTGCCAGCACTGGAGCTGGTAAATTCTCCCAGGTCCCAAGCAAGATGAGAGTTGATGTGAAGGCTAGGTTCTGAGCTGGGCAGATACTCTATGGCCTGGGTCTGAGCTGTGAGCTAGGCACAAACTGCCTACTTGGACTGAACAGCAGGGTAAGCTGTGAGAGCTGAGATAGGAAAAGGAGCCTCACTGAAACTGGGTTATAGGAGGAACAGAGGTCCCCCACTTGCCAGGAAGGCTGTGACTTCTGGGACAAGCAGCCCAACTGCCCCATAGCAGAATCTCAGCATAAGGCCGGTGGCACCAGTCCCAAGTATTTTCCTAGGGGCCCAAGGACTACCTTCCCCTCCCTGACATGGCTGGTGCGTGCACTCACCATTAAGAGGTCTGACAACAGGCTTGCCTGGTCTGGCTCTGGCTAGCCTTGCCCCATTCTATATGGGATCCAAGCTCTTGAGAGTTCCACAGGTAAGCCCACTGCCTAGGGCACCTGACCACTGCTCCTGGGGCTCAGAGGTTGGTTATTAACATTCACCACTACAAACTTAGCTGGCTTCTACCTGCAAGTGCCACCTACTGATCTAGAGAATGGTCTGCACAGCCCATTGCAAACACTGCCAACGCAAGACCACAACAGGTGGGAATTGGGAGATCATTTCACTACAACTGCTACTACTGTTGTCCATGCCACTCTGGCTGCCCAAGAGCTCAAGAGGCTGCTGACTGACTTAGTACAGTGCTACCAAAACTGGCTTCTGAGAAAGCCACCAGGATCCCAAAATCATCCTGCCAGCAACTGCCAATACAATTCCCAATATACACTGCCTCAGGTCACAACAATAGACATGCTTAGCCCCCCACAACTACCACTGAGACCTGAAAAATGACCCAGCAGGCATTCTAATCCCCAGCACAACTTCACCAAAGCCTCCACCAATAACCACACCATAACACACCATGGAATCCATAGATACCAATAAAACTGTTTATAGCGAAGGAAATCATACAGAGTCCTTGGCACAGCATGCACCCAGAAGAAAAGCCAAATGACCCTACCCAACCAACATCATAGAGAAAAGTCCCCTCCTACAACAAAAACAAATTCAAAAGTAAGAAGCAGCAGCTGTTGGTCCAGCTGCATAGAAATCAACATAAAGATGCAAGAAACATGAAAAAGCAAGGTATTATGACACTCTTAAAGGAACATAATAATTCCCCAGCAATAAATCCTAACCAAAAATAAATCCTTGAAATGCTAGGAAAAATTCAAAACATTGATTTTAAAGAAGTTTAATGAGATTCAAGAGAAATCTGAAAACCAATACAAATAAATTATAAAATCAATATAGGATATGAATGAGAAATTTACCAAGGAGATAGATATCTTAAACAAAAACCAAACAGAAATTCTGGAACTGAAATATTCATTGAAGAAAATATATAAGAAAATTTTAACAATAGACTGCACCAAGCATGAGAAAGATAGGTCTTTTAAAACAATCCAGTCAGACAAAAAATAAAGAACAAAAGAACAAAAAAGAATAAACAAAGACTTCAAGACATTTGGGACCACGTAAAGTGACCAAACTTACAAATTACTGATATTCCTGAGGGAGAAGAAAGATCAAAAAGTATCTAAAAACTATATACAGAAACAATTGATGAAAATTTCCCAACTCTAGCAAGAGATTTAGACATCCAGATATAGGAGACCCAGTGATCTCCACGAAAATATATTGCAAAAAGACTTTGCCATGGCATATTATACTGAGACTGTCTAAAGTCAAAGGAAAAGATAGAATTCTAAAATCAGCAAGAGAAAGGCATATAGTCACCTATAAAAGAACCCCCACCAAACTAACAGTGGAATTTTCAGCAGAAATCTTACAGGCCAGAAGAGAATGGGAGGACATATTCAAATTGCTAGAAGAAAAAATCTGCTAGACAAGAATTCTATATCCAGAAAGATTAAGCTTCATAAATGAGGGAGAAATGAAGTCTTTCCCAGAGAAGCAGATGCTGAAGGAATTCATTACCACTAGATCAGCCCTACATGATATTCTCAAAGATGTCCTAAACATGGAAGTGAAAGGACAATATTCGCCATCGTGAAAACACACGAGTATAAAACTTACAGGTAAAGCAATCATGCAAATGAAGAATAGAAAGGAAACAAATGGCAACTTTATAGAATTCCACCAAACCACAAAGAAAAAGAAAAAAGAATTTACAAAATAACTAGAAAAGAATTAACATATAGTGGAAACAAAACTTCACATACCAATATTAACGTTGAATGTAAATGGATTAAATGCTCCACTGAGAATATATATATTGGCTAAATGGATTTAAAAAATGCCTCAACTGTATGCTGCTGATAAGAAACTTTACCTATAAACACACATACACTGTAAGTAAAGACCTTGAAAAACATATTCCATACAAACAGAAACCAAAAGCAAGAAGGAATAATTATCCTTATATCAAATAAAAGAGACTAAATTAAAAAAAATGTATAAAAAGACAAAGAAGGTCATTAGGATGTAGTTTATGAGATGATAGACAATGGAGAATTGGAAGAGTGAGGTGGTAGGAGGGAGGTGGATGATGAGAAACTACTTAACGGATGCAATGTACATTATTTGGGTGACGAATACCCTAAAAGCGCTGACTTCATTGCTACACAATCTATACATGTAACAAAATTGCACTTGTACCCCATAAATTTATAAAAAAAATACAGTAAATAAAAGGCAATGTAAGCATTCTTCCTTAAAAATATATGACTTAAGTTGGTATTGTTAATTGGTTTATCCTTTGCTTGGACTAATTGTTAACAAGATAGAGATGTTAAAATAAATCTTCCATTAGTATGGAAGTGTGTTTATTTTCCTCTACAGTTACAGAAATTTTTGCTTTAAATATTTTCAGGATATATTATTAGATGCATGCTTATTAATAATGATTATGACTTTCTGATAAATTGAAACTTTTAACACGATATAGTGACCTTTTTTCTTTCTCAAGTATGTT
>CAUYRB010057050.1:0-16553 GCA_963574695.1 Propithecus perrieri
AGGGGACTATGCAGGGGCACGAATGCCAGGAAGTGAGAATCCCTAGAGGCCCTCTTGGTGGCCATCATGCCGTCCACACAGATGGCAGAAGGAAGTGCAGACAGAGCCTGCAGTGTGCCAGAGGGGCCAGGCTAAGGAGAAGGAGCTGGAGGATGGGTAGGGCTGGGACTGGAATGAGCAGATTCCCAGAGATACAAATGGCTGACACATTTGTATTCCAGACACATGGAATGGACATGTCAGTGGAGCTGGATGTTCTCCACTAAAGGGGAAGCTGGGCTGGAAAGACTTTGCTTCTGAATTTTGTATTGAAATCCCTGCAGCTTTCTGTTTAGGGTTCAGGACATATTGAGTAGCCTGCCAGAGTGTGTGAATGGTGATGTCGTGAGCGGACCAGCAGAAGGAAGAGGGAATCCCAAACTGAAGATGTAAAAACAAATCAGTCCAGGCTACCAACTGGAGTTAAGATGTAAGCATCTCTCTCTCTCTTCTTCTCTCTCTCTCCCTCTCTTTCTCTCTCTTCCCCCCTTTCTTTCCCTCTCTCTTTCTCCCCTTCTCTCTCTCTCTCTCCCCTTCCACCCCCTCTGCCACACAAGGGATTTGGGCAAAAACTCTGCAGCTGAGCCTCACGATCAAGCCTGAAGCCAACACAAATGCTGCCCTGCCTGCAGGACTAGCTACATAATTCGTGGTGCTCAGTGCGCATGGGAATTTGAGGTCCCTTGCTCATAAATAATTAAGAATTTCAAAACAATGACAAGAGAACATTCAACCAAGCACCAGGCTCTTGTAAGTGTAGGGCGCTGTGTGACTGCATAGGTCACACAACACAAAGCCAGCCCTGCCTGCCTGTTGCTGCTCCTAAGTCCACAGCCTTGATGCCTGCCCTTGACATTCTTCCAGCCAGTCTCCTTGCATGGCCCCTCTAGCCCTGGGTTCAGCCACACAGGGCTCTGAAGGAGAAATACTCTTCCTTCCTTCCTTCCTTATTGCCTCTCTCTCATTCTCTGAACCTTGGCGCTTCCATCTTCCCACCTCCTGGCCAGTACACATCCTGTGGTCTCCATCACAGTCTCTGAGCTCCTCCCTCCTTCTTACAGTTCTCTTCCTGTCTTCCGCAGCAGTGACACCGCACAGCCCACACCTGCCCTCCCGGATCACCCTGCAGTCTCTTCCCGTCGCTTCAGCCCTTCCTCACACACCCCTCTCACCTCTGTCCAGCCCTTACTCCATCTCCTCAGCGTTGTTTTGGAAAGCCCTCCCCCACCTCCTTCTTGTCACCAAGATTCTGCCCAACAAAAGAGCTCTTCCTGCAGCCTGGCAATATTCCAACCCCTCATAACAGTTCTGTTCAGTCTTATAAGACAGCTACATTTTAAAGCTATTTTATCAAGTGACAAGAGATATCTAAAAGCTTATTTTTGTTACTATTCTGATTTTATAAATGAGGAAATAGAAATTTGGATGGGTTAAGTGACTTGTCCAAGGTCACAAGTGGCAAAGCCAAGGCACGATTCTGGCACCTGAAGATTCCTACTATAATTTTAAAAGTAATTAGAAATGAATGGGGTCATAGAGGGAAAAAGGAATAACACAATGTGTGGATTTTTAAAATAGTGGCTGCATATTTTTTGGCACCACAGAGAGGTGGGGTCTGTGTCTCTTCCCTTGAGTCTGAGGAGGCTTGTGACTACTTTGAGCAACAGAGTAAGGTGGAAGTGATGCCAGCCCGGCAAGGTCTGACTGGCTCTGTTGTGGTGCTCACTCTGGGGGAAGCCAGCCTCCATGTAAAATCTGGGACATATCCTGGGACTGCCATGCTAGGGAGGCCACATGTGGGTACCCTGGTCAACAGCCCCAGCTGAGCATCCAGATGACAGATGACATCAGCTGACAGCCATGAGATGAGCAGTCTTGGACATCGACATCCAGTGGGCCTTTGGAAGATTCTAGCCCCTGCCTGTAAGTTTTTCCAGCTGAGACCCTAGACACCATGGAGCAGAGACCTGCTGCCCTGCCCAAATTCCTGGCCCACAGAACCTGTAAGTATAACAGAATGGTTGCTCAAGGACAATAGTTTGGGGGTGAATCGCTATGCAACAGCAGTAACTGGAAGAGATACTTACAGCCTGTGCATCTGTCCACTGATGTTTAAGCCATAAATTTCCCGTGACTTTCTCCAACAGCTTTTCAGAGTTCCCTTCACAGGCAATGAAAGGCTGATGCTTTTGAAGCACATGCTGAAAGAGAGCAAGGCTTCCCCCTCCTCATCCACACTGCTCACTCCAGCTAGGTCTGCCTTCTGAAAAGAAGTGGACAGGCAAAGGTTTCAATGCCAGTTCCATATGGAACCTCTCTGAACTTCAGTTCCTCCTCTATGAAATGGGAATTAGGGACGTGCAGTTGTTGGGGGATTCCAGGAAAGTGAAGGTGTGAACATGCTCTGGGAACTTTACAGCAAGTTGTAAGGATGATCATTAAGGTCGCCCACAGTCTGTTTCCTGCTGTCCACCCCACCCCACCCCTTGCCTTGGCGCCTGGTGCATACAGCCTGACTCTGTCAAGATAACTTTCCCAGCCCAAGCTATTAGCTTTCCACAGCCTCACACAGCTGTCATCCTTCCCCTCCAGTGTGCACCTTTCCAATAAAAGCACTGCCTCTTTTGATTACAGGAGAATTCTCCACTCTAATTGACTTCCAGGCATTAAAGTTTTACTGAGATGATCTCAGAGGCTCTCTGGGGAGTAGGGGAAGTGCCGAGCATTGCTGCCTTAAGCCTTGGTGCTTGCAGAGAGTTCCTAAAACTGTTGGCTCTAAAATTTTGGCAGAGTACCTACTGGGGAGTATAAAGAGCAGCTCAAGGCAAGGGAAGCACTCCATCTCCCTCTTGTCCTGGGTGCTGGAGGCAGGAGCCGCTTCGCCCCAGGTTCCCTGCTGCGACACACTGATCTCTGCCACAAGGGGCAGAGCAGCACACGGACCAGGAGGCCCTCACGCCTGCATTCCTGCCCCCAATCTATCCACAGGACGCCTCTGTGGGGACACAAAGGAGTGAAAGGCATGGTGCCCTCCCCTGAGAGGTCAGCAATACACCTGCACATAGATCGTGAGATAATAGAAGGCAATAGAATTAGGTGCCAATTTGGGTGGCATAATTAGCACTAAAGAGGTAAATTGGAGGAGGAGAGAGGAGCAGGGATTAGGGATAATTGGGAGAGGTTTCCTGTTGGAAAGGAAACAAGTGCTGGGCCTTTGAGAATGATAACAGTAAACAGTTATACACCATTTGCTTTATGCCAAACCCTGCCCCACCTCTTTGTATATTTTAACACATTCATTCCTTCCAACAACTCTTTGAGATAGATTATACTTTGAATCCCCTTTTTGTAGGTGAGAAAATTATGGCATGAAAAGGTTGAGAAACTCAGCCCAGATCTGAGCTAGTGAATGGTGTAGCCAGAAAGTCTGACTTGAGGGTCTGTGTGCTTCCCCACGACACTGCACTATCCTTCCAGGCATGAAAGGAGACGAGAAGGAAGGGACAGACCCTCCAAGCAGGACGCACAAGGGCACAGAGGTGGGACTCTGTGGGGGAGAGTTCTCTGTTCAATGGCCACATCTTTTCTCCATTTCCTGGGGGGAAAAAAGAATGTACATGATTTCTTATGTTTAGGAAATTTCTGGAATGATACAAAAACCTGATTGTTGATTACCTCTTAGAAATAGAAATGGAGGGGAGTAGAGTGAAGAAAGAGGAATTCTTACTTTTCATTTTATACTCTTTAAAAGTTAGAAAATTTTGCCTTGAATCACTTGAACAACTAAATACTATCTTATAAAAAACAAAGGAAAGACTCTCCCTGCCATGCCCTACCATTCCTCTGAGGGAAACGGTGGCTCAGATGGGGAAACAGACCAAGCCAGGACCAGTCCTTGGGCTGCAGATGTGTGGGGGGAAGATGAGCCTCTGGATTCTTCCCTCTGCCCAGCGGGAGCTGGGCACCCCCGGGCCACTGCCAGCTCAGAGAACCCCTCCTGCAGGCTCAGGATGCCAGGCTCACCCCACCCTCTCCCCCCTCCTCTCCGAGCTTCCCAGCTTTCCACTCACCACCGTGTGTTTGTGGGGATCACAAACAGAGCTGAAGACATATTTGTTTGACCCCATGACGTTTTGCAATTTTTAAAAATTAGTTGAGAGCTTACAAAAATTGACAAAATTCATATAAACATCTGGATTCTGGACTTCCTTTGATAAAACCAGAAGATCTGGCCATCCTAGGCCTGCATTCTCCTCCAGCACCTCGGAAGCTGAGTTGATTCCATCCCCTTAGACAGGACACATGCCCTCAGTTTGACTCCATCTATTTCCTATATTCTCACAATGTCAAGGTCAAATGCCATTTATATTGCACCTATGCTATTGTTTTTCTTATAACTGCCATGCTTCCTCAGCTACGTCACCTGCCAGGTCCTGGTAAGGAGTTGAATTTGCAGTCTGTGGTTTAGGTTGTAAATAGTGCCCAGTTGTTTCACAATTCTGTTCTTCCAAAGATCCCTGAGCGCAGGAACAAAGTCCAACACATCCTTTGCATTCCACACATCCTCTAATGATGGAGCTTTTCATCGAAGGCCTGATGAATTGATCTGTCATGATTAAGTTACGGAACAACGACCTGGTTTCAGTCTATCCAGAACTGGCTGTGGCCACATCATCTGGGCAGCTCAACGTTCAATGCTCCCCGAGAATGCTCTGTGCTTTTATGCCTCGGAACATTGATAGACAACACGCTGCTCTCCCTAGACTTGTGGGTTTACTAAATATAACTGCTGATTTCTGTTCTCTGTCTTTAACAACCTGCATCCTTCTGGCTGATCTATCTTCCCTCCTTGACAGCCAACTTCCCATTACGTCTCTCTCCTGCTCATGCATATTATATGAATGTCTCATGTATGGACAAAAGGAGGAATCCCTATACCTTCTACCTGACTCATTTCAAATAGTAAAAATACCCTGACAGTCAATGCGTCCTGTTAAAACTCTTTCACATCTTTAATTTCAATCCTTACAGCAACACTCTGAGGGTGGCATGGTCACTCTATTGCAGATTAGGAAACCAATGCACAGATGGGGTAAGTGACTTGCCAAGCATCGCATCTCCCAGCTGGGACCTGAATCTAATCCAGTGCCCTTTCTTAATACTTCAAGGACAAGTAGGGTTTTACTGGGTATCTTTGCATTTTCCATCTTGTTCTTGTCCACTGTCTAGCCTTCAGCTGTGTATCAGGCTGCAGACTTCCTACACCACTGTCCTTCCTCACCGCACATCCTTGGTAGGTACAGACACCCTCGATTCTCAGGAGCTGTGGCTGGTGCTGCACTGAGCCCACGTGGTCCCAGAGAACCAGTCCTTAATGTGTTGCAGTGAGAAGAGGAAAGAAAAATGTCATTCTCCCGAGGCAACTCTCTACCTCAGATGACCTGTGACTGTGGTTGTTTGGGATGACTTGGGGATCCACTTGGATGTCTCTGGGGTGGCTGTGGGAGCAAAATAATCCTTTTTGAAGGGCCTTGTGAGGGGCAACAGACCCCAGACCCTGGAGCACACCTGGGAGTCTTATTCATCAAAGAACCCGGGATTGAGGTTACTGGAATCGGCAAAATAGTAGCCCTAACAAAAGCAAATCCCAGGCGCTGCTGAGAGGCACTCAGCCAAAGCTGGGTCGCATGTCTTCTCAGCCAGGTCGGGCCGTATGTGGGAGTCTCAAAGCTATGCTGACTTTGGCTCCCTTCTCTGTCCTCTAAAATTACCAGTTTCTAATCGAATACTTTCATACTAAAGAGTAGAGGGCTTGGTTGTACTATAAGAAACAAGTCATGTGTCGACCATAACACCAGGCCAGTGGAAGCTTCCAGTCACTGAAAGAGATTTCATAAAATTACAGGAGGCACTGTAAATCCAGAAGAAACAGAGGTCTGAGAAAGAAAAGTCTGCACATTCAAAGAAAAAAACACCCAAGTGGTTTTCACTCATAGCTTTCCTCCCAGCAATGGTGGCCGTTGCTGTCCATGCTCTGCCTGACGTCCTTCTCAGCCCACCTAAGTTCCACAGCTCTGGAGAGGGAGTCCAGCCCTCAAGTGCCTGCACGTCTCTCTTCTGTTCTGCCAGACGGTTTTCTCCTACACCCAGGGAACTTTGGATGGGGGACTGCTATTAATACCCCTGGGGGCAACTTCTCCATAAATTGGATAGAAAGCAGCCTCCCCTTCCTCTGGTGGGAAAGTTGTGAGGCATCTCCCACCTAGTGTCTGAGAGGGTCCCAGGGAGGTGGAGCCCTGGCTGTCCCTGTGGTGACCATTCATTAGCATACCCTTTATTGGCCTTTCTCCTTTCCCTGCCCCTGTCTCCTCTGTCCTCTATATTTCTTCCTGGGGTCACCTCCCAAATAAACTGTGTGCACCCAAGTCCTTGTTTCAGAGTTTGAATGAAAGGAATCAAACTGGATACAAGATGAGACTGAAAGCTAACTCAATAATATACTTTTGATAGCAATTAATCTTATTTTTCTTAATTCTAATTAAAAAGTATTCCTAGATATTGTCATAGCTGAGTGAGGGATCAGCTAAGCTCCTAGATCCCTGCATAGGGACCTGTAAAAGGGATGTTAAAACGAGCACCCAGGACACCAAGTGCTGCATTTAAAGTGAAGTGCTAGACTTGGATAGGACATATTTGAAACAGGTTTAGGATGTTCAGAACATGTCTAGGACTTACATAAAACTGGTTTTGAGATGCTTGGCTGCTTTCTTATTTACTGGTGAAGTTGAAGAGGCCACGAGTTGGAAAAGAGGAAGATCTCTTCAGAGAGAACTGTTGGCGTATTATGATTCCTCCCTACCTCTGTCCCGTGTCAACAGGAGACAGGTATGTGGAGGACTGTGGACCCTCACTCAATCCCAGTGAGAGGGCGTCAAGGAATGCTCCTGAGGAACTCAACCCGGGACCCTTGGAGTCTGCGATGTCTGTGGAGCAGGGAGGTGCTGGTTAAACCGAAGGATGGGGGCTGTTTCTATGGACCAGTGGGGAGGAAGGGGAGGGACAACTTAAACAGACTTGGCCCACAAGATCTGCCTGAAGGCAGATGGAGGCTATCGGTAAACCTGTCAATACAGGGATTTAGGGGAGAGATGCAAATGGCCAGCAGACGAGCTATTTGCCTGCACTAGGAGACTGCCAGAAATGTGAGGCCAGTCTCTGAAGACCCCACAAGAGCATTGCATGAGAAGCAATTTCAAATGTTTGCACAGCCAAAGATTATAGCACCAAACCGCAGCCATAGTGGTCAAGGAGGACTTTTCTTGCCTCTTATTCTACCTCCCACCTCCCCACACCCACGTTCACCCACTCTGCACACTCAAAGATACAAACACACTTCCAGGAAACTAGCAAGCTTGGCAAGAAAGGGTAGACGAGACAGAATGTGACCTCCAGACCCAAAGTAGGCCCACACTGAGGGACAAGAGCAGCCTTAATTTAAGAAGTTGAAGCAGGGATGTAAACACAGCTTTCTGGATGAAATTAGTATTTGAATTGTGGACTCAGTAGATTACTTCCCCAGTGTGGGTGGGCATCATCTAATCTGTCGAGGGCCTGAATAGAATGAAAAAGCAGAGGAAGGAGGAATGCATTCTTTTTTCTTCCTGCCTGCCTGTTTGAGCTGGAACATCAGTCTCCTTTCGCCCTTGGACTGGGATTTACACCGTCGGCCTGGTTCTCAGGCCTTTGGACTTGGATTAGAATTACGCCACAGTCTTGCCTGGGTCTCCAGCCTGCAGACAGCAAGTTGTGGGGCTTCTCAGCCTCCACAGTTACATAAGCCAATTTACCCTGACTAATATGAAGCCGTAACCCCCCAATGTGACTCTATGTAGAGATCGGGCCTGTGAGGAGGTGATAAGGGTTAAATGAGATCACAAGGGTGGGTCTTTAATCCCACAGGGCCGGCACCCTTACAGGAGACAAAGAGACACCGCAGCACCAGTGCTCATGCTCTCATGCACACTCTCTCGCTTCCTCTCGCTCTGTTTCCGCCATTCGAGGACACAGTGAGACGGTGGCCATCAGCAAGACAGGAAGAGAGCCCTCGCCAGAAACCTGATTGGCTGGCACCTTGATCTTGGACTTCCCCAGCCTCCAGAACTATGAGAAATAAATATCCAGCCTGTGGTATTTCATTTGTAGCAGTCTGAGCTGACTAATACATTTAGATGTAGTAAAAAGTGCGTGGGCAAAGGGGCTGGTTCACAGAGAAAATACTGTCAAAAGGCAGAGTCCAGCAGCACCCATGAAGCATTATCCCAGGCAGGGAGTGCCTCGCAGATGGGGCATTTCAATCTGCTTGGAGAGTCTGTCCTTTTAAAAGATGGGTGCATCTAGCTGTCAAGCTGCATGACACCAGCCATCAGTCATCCAATGAGCCTCATTTGCAGGAATCCCTGGCGTCATGATTAGGTGGCTTCCAGGAAACAATTTCCTAAAGGAGGACTCTAGGAAGCTGCCATAAAGACCCAGTTCTCTTGGCAGTTTTGCCACTAGTAAATGAATAAATCAGCATGCTTCTGGTGTGGGCTTTGAACTTGAGACCTTACATTTGAGAAAATTGAAGCACTCAGAGGAGAATTCCCCCAGAATCCCACAATCACATTGGCCCACCTAGTAGTATCTGCATCCGTAATCACTGTCTTTCTTCCTTTGGCATAGGGCAAAGATGACCACAAATTCTTCCCCTACCTGAATCTATGCCCCATTGCAACATAACTTTGCAGTTTCTCCCATCAAGAAGGAATGTTGTCAGGCACACTGGTTCGTGTCTATAAAACCAGCACTTTTGGAGGCTGAGGTGGGAGGATCACTTGATGCCAGGAGTTCAAGACCAGCCTGGGCAAAATGGTGAGACCTCGTTTCCACAAAAAACTTTTTAAAAATTAGCCAGGCACAGGCCGGGCGCAGTGGCTCACGCCTGTAATCCTAGCACTCTGGGAGGCAGAGGCAGGAGGATTGCTTGAGCTCAGGAGCTCGAGACCAGCCTGAGCAAGAGCGAGATCCCGTCTCTATAAATAGGAAGAAATTAGCCAAATAACTAAAAATAGGAAAAATTAGCTGGGCACGGTGGCATATGCCTATAGTCTCAGCTACCAGGGAGGCTGAGGCAGGAGGATCGCTTGAGCCCAGGAGTTTGAGGTTGCTGTGAGCTAGGCTGATGCCATGGCACTCTAGCCTGGGCAAGAGAGTGAGACTCCGTCTCAAAAAAAAAAAAAAAAAATTATCCAGGCACAATGGCATGCACCTGTAGTCCCAGCTACTCAAAAGGCTGAGGCAGGAGGATCCCCTGAAGCCAGAAGTTCATGGCTGTGGTGAGCTATGATTGCACCAATGCACTCCAGCCTGAGTAACAGGATGAGATCCTGCCTCTAAAAAATATAAATTTAAAAAAAAGAAGGAAAGTCTATTTTTCCAACCCTTGAATCTGACCTTGGCCACATGACTTGCTTTAGCCAGTAGAACACTAGAAATCTGATGCAAACAGAGGGTTGAAAAATATTTTCACACTGGCACTTGCCTTCTCTTGCTGCGTTTGGAGCCCTGAGACCACCACATGCACACGCTTGAGCTAATCTCACAGAGGATAAGAGACTACGTGGAGAACAACTGACACATCTAAATTGACAGCCAGACAATTGTTAGATTTACAAGTGACACATGACTATCATACAGATGATCTGAGACCATCCAACTTGCAGCTAACCCACCAGTTGACCACAGCTAGCCCAGGAAAGATCAGTCAAGCCAGCCAGACAAAAGAACCCTCAACTGACCTGCAAATCCACCTAATACACCTCCTATTACTTTGGATGAACTCTGCATGGTCCTGCCTAAAGCCAGTCTCTCCACTTATACACCTGCCTCATCCTACTCTTAGCTTTAGAGACATTGTGTCATCATTTCTCTCTTGTCTCTCCTGCATCAAAAATGTTTCCCATTTTAATGAATAATTTCCATTACTTTATAAACATGCTATAAAAGAGAACCAAAACCTTCTTTTGACTCCACTTCCCCTGCCAGCTTCTGCCCTGATTGTCTACTCCTTTTTGCAGCAAACTTCCTTAAAAGCATCCTTTATTCTTACTCTCCCCAATTCCTTTTTCTCTTGTTCTCTCTGAAACTCTATACAATCAGGCTTTTGCCTCCACCCCTGTAACAAAGCTCCTCATATCAAGATCACCAGTGGTGCCTAGGCTGTTAAACCCAATGGCCAGTTCTCAGTGCACATCTTCCTTGATCATTCAGCAGCGTTTGACGCAGTTAATCATTTGTTCCTGTTATATACCGTTTCTTCTCTTGGCTTCTAGCTCACAATTCTCTCCTGGTTTTCCTCCTATCTCTCTGGCAACTCCTTCTCAGTATTCATTTATGGGCTATCCTGTTCTCAACAACTCAACATGTGAGTGCCACTGGCTCCATACCAGGCCTCTTCTCTTCTCTACCTACTCTTGGTGATCTCACCCATCAATGTGGCTTTACATACCATCTATTTTTGATGACAGTCCATGTATATTTATCCCCAGCCCGTATCCCTCTCCTAATCGCTGAACTCATATTTTCAGTGCCTGTTTGATATCTCCGCTGGGACGTCTAGCAGACATCTCGAGACTAAACTACTAAGAATTTCTTGTGCTTGAACCACAGTCTTCCCCATGTCAACTAATGGAAATTCAATCCTTCCAGCAGCCAAAAAACTTCACATCATCCTTTCTTTCACACCACATATGCAACACACCAGGATAAATTGTGGGTGTACCTTCAAAGCCAATCACTTCTTATCCCCACGTGGGTTTAAGTGACCATAAATTCCCACCTCAGCTATGGCAATGGCCTCCTAACTGGTCCCCCTGCTTCCACCTTTGCCCCCTGCAATCTGTTCTCAACACAGCAGTCCAGTGATCTTTCAATAAAGTCATGTCATGTCCCTGCTCTGCTCAAAACCTTCCCATGGCTGTTTTACTCAGTCTTCACAATGACCTACAAAGCCCGGTTTAATCTGCTTCACACACACCCCCATCATATCTCTGACCTCACTTCTGATCACTCTCACCTAAACTCACTCCGCTCCAGCCACACTCAGCTCCCTGCTGTTCCTGGGACAAGCCAGGCGTGCTCTCACCTTTGGGCCTCAGCCCTGTCATCCCCTCTGCTGGAATGCTCTTCCCCAGATGTCAGCACGACCAGATCCCTCATCTCCTTCAGTTGTTACCTTGAAGGTAACACCCCCATCACCCTACTTAAATTATGACCCACAATGAAATCTCAATCCCCGTATTTTGCTTTATTTTTATTTATTTGTGTTTCCATAGCACTTATTCCCTTTTAACATCCTATACAACTTACTTATTAAGTTTGATGCTTATCCTCCCCCCACCTCAAGATTGCTAGTTACACAAGGGCAGGGATTTATGTCTATTTTGTTTACTGACAATCCCAAGTGCCTAGAACAGTGCCTGGCACACAAATGAGGCACCTAGTAAACGTTTGGTGAGTGAATGAATTAGTGGTTGGATAATGGAGGTAAATGAATATGGGGATCCAAAGATTCAGAAAGGAGCCTAGGCCTCAGACAATGGAATAATGGGGCTTCCCCCCCACCGCCATCTGCATTATCACATAATATCTGTAAGTATTTATTATAAATACTAACCAATGTCTGTTAAGGTACATGTTTATGGGTTCCTCTCGGGACAATGACGGTGTCGGTTCATATAAGAAAACTCAATTTTAAAAGTAAATACATTAGACATCTATAAACCGGGAAATGAGGAGGGAAGGATTTCCATAATCCCCTTCCAAAAAAGGAGGGATTCTTTGCTTTAAGAGCCCCCTCCCATAAAAGGAGGAGTCTCTGATTTTTAAACATGAAATTTCCCACGGTCCTTTAAAATTGACTTGCTTTATAAATATTTTATTTACATGTACTGCTTTTTAAGAAATACGATTACTATGTTAAGGGAAGGAAGGACAGACAGCTATAAAGCAGCTGGATTTCTCACTAAGCCCAGAGAGCAGCTTCTACGAGCCAGCCGAGCATTGCCATGATTCAAGTTTGGAGCAAGCAGATGTAGCTGTCATAGGGAAACGTCAGTCCTCTTGGGGGAAGGAGCTGGATTAGCAAGTTGGGAGCCAGGTTTGCAATCTCCACTAAACAAACACACAGCACATTTACGATGCTTTTATGCCTCATGAGCCCTACCAGTTCTCATAACATAGAACTAAGGAGTTCCTTAGAAAAAAGCTTATTCGAGGATAACTGTTCCTGGGAAAAGGTCATTTAACGTGAATCCACTTAACTGGGAAGCAATGTTTTATAGCAAATAATGGAGGTAAGGGAGAGTATGTATTGAGGCTTTATCTTAAACAGAACTAAAAATTATAACACTAAGTGTATTTTATTTTATGTATAACTACATTTTGATTATAATTGCAACTATGGACTAATTCTTAGGACAGGAAAATGAATCAAGACTTAGGTGTGCTTTTTTCTGAAAAAGAAAAAATTGTAACATAGCAAAATATGGAATCCATCACTTCTCATTTTACCTTCACAGCAAAACTTCAAAGAAGGTAAATTTTACAAAATAGTCGAGGGCTTCCCTTTCTCCAGGACCTCTCCTAACCCTCTGAATTGCCAATTATCCTCCTTTAAAGACTCTGTTATGTCATCATCTTTGTTAATTTTCTCTTCTTCAGTTGTAACCAGACAAACTCTGCCAGAACCTCCCTTTTGGGGGTCATTCTAAAAATTATTACATCGGTTCTCCACCATCACTTTCATTTTCTTAGTGAAATCCTACATTTTTGCAAGATTGACAATTTCACTTCACGATTGGTTGGCATGATAATCACAATAAAAACGTCTGACATGAAGCAATAGATGCCGGTGTTAAGTCAAAGGCAGGAGTCAGTGGGGACTAGATTTATAAGGTTCTGTTTTTAATGAACATTTCACGCTGGGATGACCTTTGTTTCCCAATTTGTAATTATGGGTTCCCGCATGCTCAAAAACAGGAGTTAGCATTGCAGGTTCTGGGTGAAAGGATTCCATGGGGAGAAGGGTGATGATGGGCCCAGCACCGGGGAAGGTGGGCAGCTGTAACCTATGAATGCTGGCTGAAGGATTGACCAGGGACCCTTCAGGCCGTGGCTCCCAGACCCCTGTGGTTTAAGCCCTAAAACTGTGGTCAACATCTAAAGCTAGAATACAGAAAAAGATAAAGTATCCAAGTAGCTTTGTGGCTACTGCCATCTACTGGATTTAAGCCTCATTTCCTATTTTTTGTTGTTGACATTATAACTTACTCTAGTAGGCAATACATTGTATGCAATCTATGACTTGGATAGGTTAGCTACCGATCTAAGGAGCTTTGTAAGATCAGACAAGACTTAAAATCCCTTCCTCCTGTTGGAGATCGGTTGGGAGGTCCTGAATTTGTGTCTGGTTTGGTCTGGACTGGGAGGAGTCTGACTCCAAATCCTTAAAGCTTGCATGGTGATTGGGACATTCAGTCTTGGAATACAGCCTGTTTTTTCATATCTCACTTTGCACATGTTCTTTACACTGCTGACCCACTCTCCGGATTCTCTTCACTCACTCAGCAAAATGTTCTCCTTCAAAATTAAGTCCAAATGTGCCCTCTAGAAGAATATTCTTAACTCCCTGCCCCTCTACCCACACAAGTTATTCTCACTTTCTTTCTGTACTTTTAGATCAGGTTTTACTCAGTTCTGTTACAACTTTTACCACATGCAACTTAATTATCTCATAGTCCATTTGCCTCCTCAAGATTTTAGGGTGCAACTGTCATGATGACATCTTATTAGCATATGTTCCACTACCTAGAACATTGAAGATACTCATTAAACATTTATTAATATTCAATGAATGAAAAAATACCACAATCATGCCAAATGGCCCTTGGTTTCACCAAGGTTACATCAACCTCCTGAACTCATTGTTTTAAATGAGGTAAAATTTACGTAACACAAGATTTACCATTTTAATCATTTGAGAGTATACAAGTCAGTGGCTGTTGATACACTACCAATATTATGCAACCATCACCACTACATAATTCCAAAACATTTCATCACCCCTCAGAAAAACTCCATGCCCATTAAGCAGCTGATCTCCATTCCTCCCAACCCCTGGCCCCTGGAAATCACTAATCTACTTTCTGTCTCTATGGATTTGCCTATTCTGGACATTTCATATAAATGTGAGCATTTAATATGTGGTCTTTTGTGACTGGCTTCTTTTACTTGGCATAATGTTTTCAAGGTTTATCCATGCTGTAGTATGCATTAGTATTTTACTCCTTTTTACAGTCTCATCAACAAAGTATGAGGGTTCTAATTTCTCCATACCCTTGCCAACACTTGTTTTTCTTTCTTTTTTTTTATTTATAGCCATCCTAGTGGATGTGATATCGTATCTCATTGTGGTTTTGATTTGTATTTCTTTAATAACTAATGATCTTTTCATGTGCTTATTGGCCATTTGTTATCTTCTCAAGAGAAATATCTTGAGATATTGTTGTTCAGTTGTAAGAGTTCTTTCTATATTCTGGATACTAGACCCTTTTCAGGTCCTATGATTTGCAAATATTTTCTCCCATTCTGTGAGTTGTCTTCTCACTTTCTAGATAGTGTCCTTTGATGCACGAAGATTTTTAATTTTGACGAAGTCCAATTCTCCTACTTTTTCTTTTGTTGATTGTGTTTTTGGTATCATATTTAAGAAATATTGCTTAATCCAAGGTCAGGAAATTTACATCTATGTTTCCTTCTAAGAGTTTCATAGTTTCACTTCATATATTTAGGTCTTTGATCCATTTTCAGTTGATTTTTATGTATGGTGTGGAGTATGGGTCCAATTTCATTCTTTTGCACGTGGCTATCCAGTTGTCCCAGCACCATTTGTTGAAAATAGTATTTCTCCACTAAATGGTCATAACACTCTCATCAAAAATCAATTGACCATAGATGAATGGTTTATTTGTGACTCTCAATTCTATTTCATGCAGCTATATATCTATCCCTATGCCAGTACCACACTCTTGATTACTATAGTTTGTAGTAAGTTTTGAAATCTGGCCAATGATTCTTAACCTGTAAAATTAAAAGAAGTCTAAATGAGAAGCAAATATTGTGTATTGTGTACTTGTAAGTTTACTTTGCCTACAATAGGACCCATAGCCAGTGATTTAATAAATTCTCCTTATTCATATATGCTTTGTATAAATGGACTATGTTTGTGAAGTAAAAGAGAGCTGAGTTTTATATCTGGGGTGATTCATACAAGCAAAAGGCCAAAGGCAAAAGGGATCATGAAAACATATATAGTCCAGGAATTTGCTGGCTTTTGAGTAGGGATTTGGATTTCTACAGGCTTTGCAACTGAAGATTCAAAGCCATTTTACCCAGATCACACAAAACATGGAGGCTCCAACAGACATTAGAGGTATGAAAGATGTCAGGAGACAGAGTCCAGTTCTTCACCCTTCCCTGTATTCATGCCCTTTGCCACGTGACTTTGCAGTTTCTTTCATTCCTTGATTTTTTTTTCAAATACAAGACTTTATTTATTAATAAAGTAATTCATTATGATTTTTGAAAAAAAGTTTTAAAATATTCTGCGTACATGTTACTGTAGGTTAGGCCATCCAAAAGACAAAGCAAACAGTTGACATTGAGTCATGGTCTAGCATGATACAAATGAGAACAAATACAAGGCTTATGGTACTAGTTGAGTAAAGACAACCAAAGTAAACTGTACTTCAAATGTGTTTATACAAAAGCATATTAAAGATCACTTTAAAATAGTGTCCATCTTTTCTTTTAAATGGGCATACTCATCTGCAATCATTTACAAGTATAATAAACTGGACTAACAGCTTTCTTAATCTGTTAATCTCTAATTAACAAATACAACTCCTTTTCTGCTTTATGCAACCCAACAATATAGAATGAAGTCATTATAAAAACATGGAACTTTCTGAATTTATATTACATTTTTAATTTAAACTTGAAAATACAGTTTAGATCATATGAAACATATGGATTTCAGATTTATATATCTGTATCTAACAGATTATTAGACATGGTCTTTATTTTGGCTGAAATGCAAAAATATGATTAATTTCTTAATAACAGATTAGTTAAAAATACTTTCCATTGACAGCAGTGCTAGTCCCTAGAACAAAATTTTGTAAGCAAACCTTATTTGTAAGTTACTATCTATTCAATGTCCAAAATATGCAGATCCAAACACTAAGCCCTTAATATACATTTGCTTTAAAGATAACTGAATGGAGATATCACGTCTGATAATCTTTAATTTAAACAATCCTGTAAACATAGTCACCATCTGCTTTCTAATAGAAATAAAATTCAAGTAAACATTGCATATTTGATTTAAACCAACCTGACGGTTAAGCTCACTTATG
>CAUYRB010057055.1:0-11580 GCA_963574695.1 Propithecus perrieri
TTTCTCCTTCCAGTTCTCGTCCACAACATCTTCCCGTGGAGTCTCCTGTAGTTTCAGGCACCCTTCCTTCTGACCCTTACCCAATCTGTTTTTCTGCTAGTTTATTTTTTTCACTTTCTTCTAAAATGTGTCTTTTTTGCAGAGACACTCTGACTGGCGGCATTTCTCGTCCGCCATCTTGGCTCCTCCATTTTCTCATAATTCTTATATTCACCAACGTAGCACTTTTATTTTTCTCTAAGAACTTTTCCTTTGCATTCATACCTTGGCTAAGTGGCACAAGAGGCCTAGCTTTTGGTCTATTTTAACTTTGACTTGCCTTGCTCACTAAAGCTTATTCATTTTTAGCTTTTGATATAAAATGAGAGATGTGTGACTCTTCCTTCCACGTGGACACTGCAGTAAAATTCTAAGAAATGTTTAGTCATGCTGATGACCAAAGTCACCAAGTAGTAGAGTAGTGTATCTGGTAGTAATAGCCCAGAACTAATGGCCCTGCTGTGCTCAGACAAGGTAGAAGTAGTCTGTGGGAAATATGGCTTCTATAAATGCTGTCGTATGTCTAAAGGGGCATCTACCTATATGGTATTGAAAGTCAACTAGGTTCTCTGCACCATGAGATTTGACTGGTACATTTTCATTACCATGATGCCCCCTTTGCAGCAGCAGCCACATTAATTAATGCCTTGGAAGACATTGTCTTAACTTCATCTCCTCAATGCAGTAGAAGCCTTAAAACTTCAAAGCAACTCCCAAAGATTCTCAGTCTGCTAGGTTACTACCTATGAAATTCTTCTACTGCTTGCTTCCTAAAAAGTAATAAAAATAAAGAGTGACATTTTTTTAACATCTTCACTGCTTGATAGCTTGATAGCTTCAAAATCTCATTAACTTTTTAAGAATTGTCCATTTCTCTGATGAATAATGAAGTTGAATATTTTTTCATATATTTATTGGTCATTCGAGTATCTTATTTTCAGGATGTGGCTTTCAACTGTTTTGGGAACTTTTAATTGGGTTGTCTTTTTCTTACTGATTTGTATGAGTTCTTTTTACATCCTGGCTATGAATTTTTGTTGGATATATGTATTGGGAATTTCTTTGATTTGTATAGCTTCCCTTGTTATAGTTTTTATAGTTTCTTTTAATGAACAGAATTTCTTAATATTAATATAGTCCATTTTATCATTTTAAAATTTATAGTTAGTAATTTTGGGATCCTATTTCAAAAATCTTTACCTTCTCCTGTGTCACAACTATACTTTCCAATGGTTTACTCTAAAATTGCATTGATTTACCTAACACTTAGGTCAACAATCCCTATGAAATTAATTTTTGTGGTTTAGTGTGAAGTAAGGCCTCAGATACGTATTTTTCTATTGGATATTTTCTTAATTTATTATCACTTTTACTTAAAAGACTATCCATTTCTTCACACTATTGCAACTGAGTCTTTGTCATAAATTATATGATATGTATGGATCTGTTTCTGAACTCTATTTTTTTCCATTGATCAGATCAGTTTCTAAAGTTTTGGGCCAATACCTTGTTTTCTTAATTTACAATATCTTTATTATGGGTCTCGATATCTGCTGTGTATATCCTTCAGCTTTTTTTTTATATTTTTGATCTTCCTATAATTATTCTAAGACATTTTAAAGCTTGTTGTATTTTCATATAAAATTTAGAATCAGTTTGTCAATTTCTTTAAAATAATTCTAAGTTTGCTAAAGTTTTCGTTGCCTTTATATTGAATTATTTAATAATAAATTAATTGGCAGTAGGCA
Source organism: Propithecus perrieri (assembly GCA_963574695.1). Taxonomy (NCBI): domain Eukaryota; kingdom Metazoa; phylum Chordata; class Mammalia; order Primates; family Indriidae; genus Propithecus; species Propithecus perrieri. The sequence continues at coordinate 1,788 of CAUYRB010057055.1, forward strand.
ATGACATCTTTATAATATTGTCTTCTAATGCAGGAACATGTATTTTGTTCCATTAATTTATGTTTTTTTAATTTATATTAATGTTTTATAATTTCAAAATGGGGGTCTTATACATCTCTTTTAGCTATATTCCCAAATATTTAATATTGTTGTACAATTTTAAAATTGCTAAAGCTACTTATTGAATTCTAAATTTTATGTTTCACTTAAACAGTTTTAGCATATCCGTTTAATCATTTTTACAGATTTTAATTATTGTATGGAAATTTCTGTTCTTTTATACACTTTCTCCATCTCACCTCTGTTTTAAAAAATGCATTCATTATAGTTATTTTATGTACTAATTTATCTACCCACTCCAATATCTGGGTCATCTACTGTTCTGCTTCAATTATCTATTTTGTCTATTCACTGTTAATCTTTTTCTTTCTCTCTCTCTCTCTATTTATCTCTCTGTGTCTTCTCTTTGTATAGGTTTCTCTTTGTTTTTATAGTAATTGTTTATTGAATACCTGATATTTTTATATAAAGACTTTGGAAGTCCCAGATGAGATACCAGGATGAAAGATACCCATCACTGGTATCTTCCACCAGTGATGGTTTCTACCTTCCTCCCTTAGGCAAGGAGTTTTAGGGCCTCATCACTTCAATACATTTACAGATTGATCTGAATTAGGGGTAGTGGAAGTTTTTTATAAATTTAATTTTATTTATGTTTAGCCCCTTTCACTAGGTAGTGGTCCTCCTGAGCTTGTTATTAAGAGCCTGGCCGTTCTCTGTGTTCTAATCCCTGGAAAACTGTGGAGGATGCAGATCTGAACTTTATATATTTAGAGACCAGATATCCATTCCCCACGGCTATGCAGTGTAAAAATTTGGCAAACATTTGGAAAGGGAGACTGACCCTATGCCTCCTTTTCTTGTATATCTTTGTTTCCTAAATACTATGAAATTATAGGAAGTTTCACTGTTTCTTTTGAAAGATTTTCCTATGGCTTTCCAGACTCCTGCCCATGACCAGAAGTTAATAAATGACTCATGGGGAAAACATTTGTTGTGGCAAGTTTCCAGTTTGTCACATTAGTACCTTGAAATTACAAGAGCTTTGCTGGCTTTTCTTTTACACGTAGAGTATTTTACTGTATGAGTAACCATTTTTACTGAAAATTTAATCTGAGTCTCACTAAAAGACAGACAAGTCTGGAACCAATTGATAAACACGACTCATTGAAAAGCAGAAAACTCTAATTGATAAACAAGATAACATCAATGACAAACAGCTTCTTAGCAATTAAGACCTATGCTAAGGACAATTTAACTAACTTTTCATATTTGTATATTTTCCTTTCCTCTCTTGATATGTTCTTTCTTTTGTAGTAGACTGTTTAAATTACTAAACTATTCCTTTTTGCCTCTATTTGCTTAAGTATGAAATAATCTAATGCTTCTTATGATATTTTTAATTATCTTCATAGTTCCTATCTCCTTCTGTTGTCTAATAGCTAAATGCTTTAATGTTACTATACAGCCATTATCCTTGGTCACCATCCAGTTAGTAATACTACTTCAAAGTGAAAGCAAAGTCTCATATCATAGTCAACATTGTTTTTCTGGGAGTTGAGGTGGACTAAAGGAATAACTAAATAATTCTAACATGAGTAATTGTCCAGTTCTGAGCTAAATACGATAGAAGCCTCAAATGAAGACATTAGCAGCCATCATGCTGAGAAGAGGATATCACTTATAATCCACAGGTAAAATTATAAGGTGGTTTTGTTTTGGAAACACACAAATTACCAAAAGTGACTTTTCTGATAACTTAGCTGCTTCTTCAAGGGCATACTGTTTTTCCCAATAGCTTTCAGTCAATCAGCTTATTCAAGTAGAAAAAGACTGTAGACTATAGCTTATAGAGTATTTGTGGATTTATCATTTATAAACTCTGACTTTGTTTTGTTTGGAAGAGATCTTTACATGATTTATCTCCTTTAGACATGGGTAAACTTTGGCTGTATTCTAATTAACTTTCTTAAAATTATTCTTTGATATTTACTCAATTTTTTACTCTCACTTTATAGAATATAAACTGAGGGAACAGGGAACAAGACTGTCCTGCTAACTGCTCTATACCTGATACATGCTCAATAAATATTTGTCAAATGAATGAATGAGGATATGAATTAACAATCATATAAACTTGGAGAAGTTACTTAAATTTTTCTGACATAAAAATCAGATAGAGAACTGGATTTGGCATTTTGTAATTGCTTTTCCAATTGTAAATATAAATATTTACATTTCTCTCTCTCTCTCTCTCTCTCTCTCTCTATATATATATATATATATATATACACACACACACACACACACACACATTATGACCTATAGCATGAAATTTCACCTTTTTGAAAATTCACAAATACAAACTTTCCAACACATACAAATATCTTCCCTGCCTTCTGTACTTTTAGAATTTAACTTGAGAAAAAAATTGATTTAAAAATAATCTTTGTAAAATACTCTGTGAAAGCAATATTTAATTACAAACACATTCCTAATAACTGCCTGATTTAGTTCCTGGAATATACGAGGTATGAATGTGAGTAGGTACATTTTTGTTGGTAAAAACTAACCACCACCCCTCTGATCCACCATGAGCCATTGGTTACTCAAAGGATATAACAACCTTTTTCTCCAAACAAAAAATAATTCATGAAGTTAAATGTACCAATTGTGAATGTAACAAATACCAAAAGTTTGCTTTTATAATTATTTATATGTATTGTAATAGGGAGATATGTAGGACCTAGAATGTATTAGAGGTTCTAATACAAAATTAATAAAAGCCATCCATAGTTATGCACCCATACAATGGATTGCAGTGAGAATTGCTGAACATAACCAGTTTGGGAAAGAAAATCTACTACTAGTTGATAACTTTTAAAATATGACTGCATACAGTTAAAATATTGAAACTCCTGTGTAGTCGTGTTGAGCACAACTATCAGAAAGATTTCATGGTATTTTACGATGGATATATGCAATAATCAAGAACATAAACACAGCTTCAGTGAAGAGAACTAAACATACCGTCTTCTAGGTTGGGCTGAGTGGAAATTATACTCATACTTCTAGTTTAATACTGATGAAAATTAGTAGAAAAAGTCAGAGAAACAGACTAGCATATCTGTTGTATCACTTATAGGTATGAAAAAAGTGGTTCGGCTACCACATAAATTTGTATTAAAAATTTAATTAAACTCTGAAGTGCATTTCCCAGTCTTTTGCAACTAAAATATTTAGACTTTATGTAGAAGATAATATTAATATAAACGTAGATTTATAGTTCCATGTGAAAATTTAATAGTCAACTCATTTTTCCACATAATTTTAGTTGCTAGCTAGGAAAAAAATACTTATAAAAACAGAGCTAAATATATCTCACATTTCATCTTTCATATAATTTCTGCTTAATTAAGAAAACTCTAGTGATGTATTCATCTCAGTTATTAAATGAATATCTTCACAATCAACATCTACAGTAACAGACTCCACATGAATAATGATAGTTTAACCCTCATGCAATCTTCATCCTTTTTCTTAATAAGAGACCAAAAATGTCTTTCTCCTTGTAGAAATATTTATGGCCTATGTTGGCCACAAAATATCCCCTCATTTTTCTCTTTGGCTCATGCTAGTGACAAAATTTGACATTGTAGAATGAAAATTATTTATTTATTCATAGAATGTATAAAGATAAAATTTGAGGAAAGATTAGCTGTATCAAGAAAACTGTGTAGTAAATAGTAGATGATATAGTCTGAGGTACTAGAAGTATCCACTGACTTTTTTTTCCTCCCTGTGGGAATTCCTGAAACCTATAGTGATAGACTAATAGAATCCTGCTTCTATATGAAGATCCTTGGCAAAGTCAGCGGTTTCAGTCCTGTTGAGGTAGTCCAAGGACCATTCTCAGATCATGAGAATTTCTGTATTAATCTTACATTAATCGGCCATTTAACAATTTTTATTAACTACCCAATATGAACTCTTTTTCATGCTAGGAATCTTTTGGGAATAGTTTGGAATATGGTACCATTCCTATACTAAAGTATGTACGTGAACAAACAATAACTGTAGTAGATGGCAGAGTTGCAAGCTGAATCTCTCTGGATCTCGGACACTATTCAGAGTTCTCAAAAAAAATGGTCTTCATGTAAGAAATTGGTAAACAAATGAATCCCTTGCCTGGAATTAGATCTATGACTTGAATAACTAGATGAATGATGGTTCCAATTACTGAGATGAGAAAATAAGATGACAAAGCTTGAGGGAAAATATCATGAGTAAATTTTTGGTCCTGTAGTGCTTGGAGTACATTCGCAACTTCTGTGCAGTATCAAGAAGAGAACAGTGTGTTTGAAACACTGGGGAGATATTTGTGTTAAAGATCGCAGTTTGGCTGCGTATAGATCATAACTGAAGTCATATGAGCATAGCTGAAATTTTCCAAGTAATTATAGAGGGAAAAGAAAAGAAAGCCTTTGGTAAGCATTGAGGAATTCCATAATTTAAAGATGTGGTAAGAAAGATGATGTAAGTGGACAGATGAAGCCACCGTAGAGATGGAAAGAAAACTAGGAGTGTATGGTGAAATAGAAATTAAGAGTAGAGAGCGTTCCATGCAGAAAAGAAATCAAAAGTGGATAATATTGCTGGTAGTTCAAATAAAATAAATAATAAACTATGTCCATTGGGTAGAAAATGGCAGCTTGAGCTAGGGTTTCAATGGAGTGATAGGTAAAAGCAGAACTTTAGGGACTGAGAAGTAAGTGGATGATGAGAAAACTGAAACAATAAATTTGAGAAACTAGAATTTTTTTAGAGAGAGAGTTTTCAGTAATGGCTAAGTTTTAACTTGGGATCTTGAGCAGTAAATGAAAATGAGCAACATCTATATGGAAGGAATAGTTTTTTGTACATTTGAGAGACATGGGTAATAAATAGTGTATGTTTCCTAAAAAAAGGCAGAAGAGGATGGAATAAAAGAAGAAATGAAGAAATTGCCTTTAAGAAATATTTATTCTATGGTAACTAGAGAAAGAAAAACTTGATTCATGTAGAGTAATAGTTCTCAACTTTGCCTACCATATTAAGTGCTATTTTCCCTTCCAAATAATTGTAAAATCCAGATTTAAAAAATGACAAAACTACAGAAGTTTGACTGGAGTGTAGGTAAAGGGATAGACTAATGATACAGTAGGAGGCAGAAAAAAAAAATTGATGATCAAGTGAGTATATGTTGATAATATTAAAGAAACAGAAAAGGTTGATTTTGGCAAACGATCTACTCTGGTGTAGAAGACTGCAAGTCTTCTGCAATATGCTAAAGTTTAAACTCCTTGACATGGAATGCAAGAGAATTTACAAAATGTTCCCTCCTGAGTTTTCTTCTTATTCTCCTTCATTTCTATACTCTTTCTATGTTTCAGTTATACAGACTTCTTTGCATTCCCTTGCATATACCATGCTATCTCATGATTTATTACTCTTTTTAAATCATCTCTGATCCCTCCTGCCTATTCAAACAGAGTTAAGAGTGCTCACTTTCAAGCACCCAATCATTTTTATATTACTTTAACATCATTTATTATAATGTCTTATAAGATTTATTTCTAATGACTTTTTCTTCCATTCATGCTAGTAGGTATGGTCTCCTAATTTACCTATTTGGGGCATCTATCCCCAGTTCTTCCCACAAAATAGCCACTTAGTAAAGTTCTTTTTTAATCAAGTGAACAAATAGATGACTGATGAACACATGGATGTAGGAAGTACTATCTTAAAGAATATATGGCAGGATAGATTTCATCTTAAATCAATATCCATAATTGACAAGTAGAGAAATGAAGCAGGGTATATGAAATGGTATCTTTCAGGTCATATAGTTAATTCAGAGTAAAGGTAGTATGCAAGCTGAATTCTCCTGCCTTTTAGTTTAGTTCTTAAATTAGTACATCACAAAACTTATGTCCCCTCTCCCAGTGCAGGTGGAAATTTATTGAAAGACCTCTAATGCTATCAGGTTCTTGGATATTCCCAGAAAAATAGCATGTCCTCAAGGACACTTTGGAACACTGGGACCAGCCCTACTCAGGCAAGGAACTTTAAGGGCACTGGTAAATATAAAGAAATTTTTCTATTACCTATTTTATACTTAAGGCCTAAGTTTCAAAAAAGGACAGTTCTATTCATTATACTACTACACTTTACTGAGAGTTTCACTATGTGCTAAGCATTAGAATGATCTCTCTAAATACATTAGTGTACTCATTAATATACTCGGCAGTAAGCTACCCATGAAAAGTAGTAAGGAGTTTATTTTGTTGCTACTACTTGATTTCTGTAATAGAACAAATCTTCAAATTAATGTCAATATTACTAGTTTGGAGACATCATTATTCATTCATTTAATTTTGCCAACACAATTAAATAATCTAGATATTAACAAACCCAAAACACTGGCTATTGACAGGCTAAGAGGTGATTTCCACCATCCATCCACATAGATTTTGAACAAATATTTATTGATTATTGAATCAGTAAGAAATCTTTGGTGTAAGTCGAAATCCGGTTCACTTAAGCAAAAGTACTTGTACTGTAAGCTTCATAAGTTCTCACAGATAAAAGATAAACTAAAGAAAGAATGTTTCTAAAAAGTTTGCAATCATGATGATTCCAGGAGGGAAAAAAAATGGCTCTTGAGTGAATTTTCATTAGGATAAATCATCTCTAGCCATTTTCCGTCCTGTATTCACTTTGCTTAATATTCATATTCCCCAGAGGAAGCATCTTGGTCTAGTTTGGTTGATACCCTTTATAACCATGATTGAAGTAAGATACTTATAATTCCCCAGAGGAAAATTTGAGGTTCTATTATCACACCAAAGGATATGGATTTGGGCCAGGTACCAACAACAGTGATGATAATGATATTGATGATAGTGTCTCTCTCTCTCTCTCTCTTTTTTTAAACTGGCCAAGATGATATGTGCCTATTTATTTATTTTTAGTTGCCAAATTGTACATATTTATCTTGTATAGCATGTTGTTTAGCAATATGTAAACATTGTGCAATAGCTAAATCAAGCTAATTAACATATGCATTACTTCACATATTTAGCATTTTTTGTGGTGACAACACTTAAAAATTTACTGTCTTTGCCATTTTTAAGAAAATAATACATTGTTATTAACTATAGTCACCATACTGTACAATAGATTTCTTGCATTATTCTGTGTATCCTATGTAATGGAAAATTTGTATCCTTTGACCAATATCTCTCCAACTCCCCCCTCCCTCCGGACTCTGGTATCCACCATAGTATTCTCTACTTCTATGAATTCAACTTTTTTTGATTCCACATGTAAGTGAGATCATACAGTATGTGTCTTTCTGTTTTATTTCACTTAACAGAATCTCCTCTGTGTTCACCCATGCTGTTGCAAATGACAAGATTTCCTTCTTTTTAAAGGTTGTGTACTATTTTGTTGTGTATATGTGCAACGTTTTCTTTATCCATTCATCCATTGATATACATTTAGGTTGATTCTATATCTTGGCTATTATAAATAATGCTGCAATGACCATGCAAGTGTAGATATTTCTGACACATTGATTTCATTTTATTTGGTAATATACCCAGGAATGGAATTTCTGGATGGCATAGTAGTTCTTGTATTAATTTCTTGAGGAACATGCATATTGTTTTTTAAAGTGACTGTACTAATTTATATTCCCACTGACAGTACAAGTGTTTCCTTTTCTCCACATCATCTCCAATGCTTATCTTTTGTCTTTTTGATAAAAGCCATTCTAACAGATCTGAGTGACAGTTCATTGTGGTTTTAATTTGCCTTTCTCTGATGATAGTGATTTTGAGCACTTTTTGTATACGTATTGGCCATTTGTATGTCTTCTTTTGAGATATGTCTATTCAGGTTCTTTGCCCATTTTTTAATCAGATTGTTTTCTTACTACTGAGTTGTTTGAGTTCCTTATATATTTTGGATATTAGACTCTTATCAGATGTATGGTTTGCAAATATTTCTCCCATTTCATCAGTTTGTCTCATCTCTTAACTCTGTTGATTGTTTCCTGGGCTGTGTAGAAGAAGCTTTTGATTTTGATGTACTTTCATCTGTCTATTTTTTCTTCTGTTCCTGTGTGTTAGTGTCTATCCAAAAAATCACAGTCCAGACCAATGTTGTGGAGCTTTCCCTGTGTTTTCTTCTAACAGTTTTATAGTTTCAGGTGTTATATTTAAACATTTAAGTTTTTAATTTATTTTAAGTTGATTTTTGTGTATGGTGTGAGATGAGGGTCCAGTTTTATTCCTCTGCATGTGAATATAAATCAAAGATCTCAATACCTTTCATTTTAGAGACTGTCCTTTCCCCATTGTGCATTCTTGGCAACTTTGTCAAAAATCATTTGTTTGTAAATGCATAGATTTATTTCTAGGATCTCTATTCTCTTTCATTAGTATATGTGTCTGTTTTTATGCCAGTATCATACTATTTTGGTTACTATAACTTTGTAATATATTTTGAAGTCAGATAGTGTGATGCTTCTGGCTTAGTTTTGTTCACTCAATATGCTGTGGCTATTTATGGGATATTGGTGGTTTTTGATAAACGTTCAGTGTAACAGGTAACCTCCTACTTTTCATAATAGAATGCCATTTATTTGTTTTGTTTTTTTTTAAGAAAAGAATGGCTCTACTATTAAGTTCATTTATTGTATTCTAATATTTTTGGTAGTTAACAAATAACTTCTAGTAATTACTTAACTTCTAACTACAGAGATTTGTTACAAACTGTATTCACAAAAATTTCTTATATTGTGTGTCAAAAAGCCAATGTCTAAAAAAGGATGACATCAAAGTAAATTTAAAATGCCCCAAAGATAATGCAATATAATCCATAATGCATAATCAGACAAATTGCAAATGGAAGAGTACGGTGTAAAGTAACTTTATGGGCAAGTGGTAGGAAATATTTATTGTTGTGTATAAAAATTTCCAGCAACCGAGTTTCTAGTAAACCCAATTTTTCAATAAAAACCCCCATAATTTGTTATTATGTAAAAAATGAGAGTAGTTTAATTGAGGGGGCCCTGAAATTAGGATAACTGAGTTTGAAGCACATGTCTACCAAGTTCCATAATTTTAACCTTGGACAAGTTACTCAGTCTCTCCATGTCTTTATGTATTAAATAATATAATTTTCATAAAGATTTTTGAGGTCTCAAAAAGCATGTGCACAGTATTTTTAGAAGGAACGTAGTATATAAGCGCTCAATAAGTGATAGTTGTTAGCTATATTTTTAAGCATCTGACTTAAGTTTACAAGTCAGTACTACTTCTTTTAATGTCAATTTTTTTTTTATTTCAGCATATTATGGGGAAACAGATGTTTAGGTTACTTATGTTGCCCTTGTTCCCCCTCCCCCCCAAGTCTGAGCTTCAGGCATGTCCATCCCCTGAATGGTGTGCATCGCACTCTTTGTGTATGCATACACCCGTCCCCTCCTTCCTCCTCTCCCCTTCCCGACATCCAATAAATGTTATTCTTATATGTGCACTTATGCGTTGATCAGTTAATACCAATTTGATGGTGAGTACATGTGATGCTTGCTTTTCCATTCTTGGGATACTTCACTTAGTAGAATGTGTCCCAGCTCTGATCCTAGAGCACTGTCAAGTAATACGCATACTCTATTGCAGAGATT
>CAUYRB010057056.1:0-18685 GCA_963574695.1 Propithecus perrieri
GATCCAGCAATAGCACTATTAGGCATCTACCCAAAAGAGCAAAAAACGTTCTGATAAAGACATCTGCATGCGAATGTTTATGGCAGCACAATTCACTATTGCAAGGATGTGGAAACAACCCAAGTGCCTGTCAATTCATGAGTGGATTATTAAAATTTGGTATATGCATACAATGGAATATTACTCAATCATAAGAAACAACAGTGATCTAGAACTTCTTATACTTTCCTGGATTAAACTTAAGCCCATTATCCAAAGTGAGGCACCACAAGATCGGAAGAATGGGCTCCACTTGTACTCGCCATCAAATTGGTACTAACTGATCCACACTGCGTGCTCACATGGCAGTAATACTCTCCAGGGATTAGGGGGATGGGGGGTAAACCCACAACTAAAGGACATGGGAGCACTGTAGGGGGGAAGGGCATGGCTTTAACCCTCGCTTGGGTGAGGCAAAGACATAAAGTGTAACCAAAATGTGTGTACCCTCATAATACCCTGAAATAAAAAAATAAAATAAAAATAAAAATAAAACAAACAAACAAAAAATACAAAGTCCAGGCACTGTCACAGAAAAAAAAGTTACAAGATCTAATAGCTAATAAAAATTACTATACATACCAAGAAGCAAGAAAATGTGATTCATGGTGAGGAAAAATGAATCAATTGGGATAGAACCAAAATTAGTAGAAATAATGGGATTAGCAGGTAAGAACTTAGTTAGTTAACGTAACTACATTCAAGTATTAAAGAAAAATCATCAAAATAATGAGGAAAGAAAAAAAAAGCTATCCAAAAAAATGTAAAATTCTGTATCTGAAAAATATAATAAAGAACTAGATATTCACTGGATCAAATTAACAGTAAATTAAACACTGCAGGATAAATTTCGCGAACATGAAGACAGAACAATAAAGACAAAAATGATGCATGGAGATAACAAAGACTGATGCAAATAAATAGAGTTTTAGTGAACAGTGAAATATATTGGTAATTATATTAAATACAAATGGTATAAACATTTGGATTAAAAGGCAAGAAAAATTAAGCTGGATTTAATAAAGCAGGACCCGACTATATGCTATCTATTAAAAAAAAATCTAAAGATGTAGAGTTAAAATAAAATAGATTGAAAAATATATACCATGACAAAAAAATAAATGGCAGCCACTATGGATAATGGTTGAGTGGTTTCTCAAAAATTAAACATGGAATTACTATATGACCCTGCAATTCCATTCTTAGGAATATAACTAAAAGAACTGAAAATGGGTACTTGAAGAAATATTAATATTAATAATTCTACATGGCAGTACTATTCATAATAGCCAATAGGTGGAAACAACCCAAATGTACATCAATCAATTAATGGATAAATAAAATGTGTTATATACATATGAACAAGATGAAGAAAATTAAAGGTGTAGCAAGTTTAGGGCATAGATTTAATAATTTATTTGAAAATATTGAGCATTAGATACCAGTAATATCCAAGTGGAGATGTTGAGGACACCGTTGGATATACAAAGTCTGGCTTGGAAAACAAATTTCATAATCATCATAAAGATGGTGTTTAAATCCAGGAGATTAGATGAGCTCATTAAGAGAGTGAGTGAAGATAGAGAAAGAGGATCAAGGACTGAGCCTTGGGTTCCTTCCACATTAACAAATCTGAAAAAAAGGAGCCATCAACAAATGAAACTGAGAAATAGTGACCTATGTGGTAAGAGGAAAACCAGGATATTTATATAAGAGCATTATTAGGGAATATATTGCTAACATTCTCTTTGGAATCTTAATGTGCTTTCTTATGACTTCATGGAGATTTTCATTTTGAGCAGAGAATTGTGGTTTGTGTTTTACAAGAAGAGCTTGAACTGCAGTAGTCAAAAACGTAGAGTGAAATAAAAACATTTCACCCCTAACTATGTGATGCTAGTCAAGTTATTAATGTCTTTAACCCTCCACTTTTTATCTGCAAAATTTAAATAATTGGCATGTAAATTGCATGCAAATAATGCATTTTATTTTTATCATTTGACATAAAATATCCTGTCTCTTTCAATTGTCCTATCTACCATGAATAATTCTAATGTTTCCTCATAGTTCAGCTTGTTGGCCCTGATACGAGAAATTATATAGTTAATATGTTCTATAATTTCTCAATACGTATTTAACTTCTTTTAAAGAGAATTGTGCTTTTTCTTTCTTGTTTATCAGAATAAAATGTTTTAGTTCTTTAACTTAAATGCTTACATTTTTAATTCTTACATTTTCCACCGTATCATAGTTTGTATAGATTGTAGCAGGCCCTTCTTTTTTGTTTTAAATGGAAATCAACTTATTGCTATGAAACATTCACAAATATAGAATCCTAAATTCCCCAAAGCCTAATTTTATATTAACATTCTGTGAACCATTGACTTTTAATAGGCTTAGAAGAGAGCTGCCCTAGGAAGAAAAACATAAAGTACCAATGACCTGAGATCTGAAATCTTCCTTTTATATCAATGGTCAGTGTTTTGGTGTTGTCCTGTTTAACAGGACAGTCAAAATACAACAAAATACCAGACTGGGCAGTTTAAACAACAGACATTTATTTCTCATGGATTTGGAGGCTAGGAAATCCACAATCAAGGTCCCACATGTTTGGCTTCTGATGAGGGCTCCCTTCCTGGCTTGAAGACAGCTGCCTTCTGGCCGTATCCTTACCTAGTGGCAAGAGAGACAGAGAGAAAGAGAGAGAGAGAGAGAGAGATCAAGTCTCTTCTTGTAAGGACACTAACCCTAACATGGGAGTCCACCCTCATGATCTCATCTAAACCTAATTACCTCCCAAAGGCCATACCTTCTAATACCATCACATTAGGGTTTCAACATATAAGTTGGTGGTAGGAATGCAGACATTTAGTCCGTAACCACATATGATTAGTAGAATCTTATATTCTATATAAAAATGTTGGTAAACTTCTTCTTTTATCCCCTTTCTCAGACTCCATGCCCCACCTAAGCAAAACCAAGTTATCTTTCTTTCAAATTTCATATTTTGGAAATTTACCCATCCTTTAATTTCTATCAAAATGCCACTCTTTCTATAAAAACTTTCTCAACCCCATCAGTTGGAAATCTCTGATTGTCCCTATCTTATAATAATTTTTTGTAACCCCTAATTTTCTTAGACAAATTTATTAGCCACTTAAATGTAAAGACTAAGTCCTATGCATACATTTACTTCATATAATTTAAACTTAGTAGTTACTAAAAAAAAAACATTGACTCAAACAGCAGAATACACATTTCTTTTCAAGTGCCTGTGGAATATTCACCAAGATAGACTGCATTGTGAGCTATAAAACAAACCTCAACAAACTGAAAGTACTCGAAATTTTAGAACATGTTTTCTGAACATAATAAATCAAACTAGAAATTAATAACAGAAAGATGACTGAAAAATCTCCACACTGATAAATTAATAGCCTAAATAACCCATAAATCAAACAAGACATCTCAAAGGAAATAAAAAATAGAGCTAAATGAAAGTAAAAATCCAACATATCAAAAGATGTGAGATGCAGCTAAATCTTGAAATCAATAATCTATATTCCTACCTGAAGAAGCTGGAAAAAGAAGAATAAAATATACTCAAAGCAAGAAGAAGGATGAAAATAATATATATACAAGCAATACTCAATGCAATTGATAACAGGAAAACAATAGAGAAAATCAATGCACAAGAAATGATTCTTTGGGAAAAAAATTTATAAATATCTAGCAAGACTGATGAAAAAAATAACTAGTGAAGACATAAATGGTCAGCATTAAGAATGAAACAGTTTCCCTTTGGACTCGAGGATAAAAAAAAGAATGAAACAGGTGATACCACTATAGATCTGGTAGCCATCAAAATAAAAATCAGAGAATAAAACAAGTTCACTATCATAGATTCAATTTAGAAGAAATGGACAAATTCTTTGAAAACTACAAATTATCAAGAATCAATCAGGATGATATAATTAAACTAAATAGTCCTATACCCTTTAGAGAAATTGAATTGTAATTTAAAGGCTCACCCAAAAAAAAAACCCAGACCCAGAGGTTTTCACTGAAGAATTGTACCAAACATTTAAAGAATTGACACCAATTTTACAATTTTACATAATTTCTTCTCAAATATAAAAGAGGAAAGAAGATTTCTCAACACACTCTATAAAGGTAGTATTAACATAATATCAAAACCAGACAAAACAATATAAAATTAAAAAAAAACCTACAGATCTACATCTCTCATAACCTTAGACATAAGAACTCTCTTTAATACATTAGCAAATTCAATCTAGCAATGTATAAAGGGAATTAAACATCTTTACACGTGGAATCTTTTCCAGGTATGGCAGTCTGGTTCAATGTTTGAAAATAAATAATTTACCCTATCAGTGGGCTAAAAAAAAATCATGTGATTATATCAATTGGCACAGAAAAGCATTTGACAAAATCCAAATTAACTCATGATTTAAAAAAAACAAAAACAAAAAAAACCTCTCAGAAACTTAGAGATAAAGTGGCATTACCCCAATCTAATAAAGGGCATCTACCAAAACTAGGATTAAGGAACCTAGATCTTTGAAAAAAGTTAAGTCCAAAAAATTGCCAATAGCATTAAATAAAATCTGAGACTGAGTTTATTTAAGACTGCATCTCTTTACTCAGATAAGGATTTACTTCAAATTTTTCCTTTCTTTATTTGCTTAAAGTGAAAATACTATTAACTTCTTGGCTTGCATGAGGGAATGGCTCACATTTACTTAATTCAATTTATTATTGTAAATGTTCTCAAAAGTGAAGTAATCATTTAAGTGAGGTAATCAATTAAGGCAACATAGAAAAGTTATTATAATAAATTTATGTGCATTCCTTTTCTTCTTTATAAATCTGGGAAATCTCGAGGGCATGCCTTATATGTGAGACCTCTCTGTTTCCAGACCAATGTTCTATTTTGTGCCTCAGTAAATCAGGGGACACTCTCACACTCCAACTGGTTCCAGCAAAAGAAGTTAATTTATTGTTTCGCATAACCGAAAAGTCCGGGGACCAATTTGGCTTCTGGGAAAATTCAATCAGAGATGCCATCAGAATTCTGTCTCTGCTCTTCACTTCTGCTTTTCTGTGTTCTGGCTTCATCCTCACGGAGTTCTCACCACATAGCAGGCTCTGGAAACTTCAGGCTTACATTCCGTAGCTTCACAAGCCTCATGAAGAGTCCTCTTTCTTCCAAATAAATCCTATAAAATTGTGAGGTTTAAATGATTAGTCTGGCATGACTCATTTGTTGATCCCTAAATCATTTACCGTGGGCGGGGTACATGGTGTTCTGATGGGACGTGCATATACCAATTCAACTTAAATTCACAGATGGAACGACACTGGGTCTTTTTCTTGAGGGAAATTGAGAATCTATTCATAAAAAATAGGAAACAGGTGCTGGGTTGGCATAAACAAGAAATATACACCACAGTCTTGCAATAAAGCACATCCAATATAAATGCCTTAAATGAAATAATTAAAGCAATTAAATGACAAAAGTAAAAATGAATTAAAGAGCACTTTTATTTATATTCAGAAGAGCATTATTGCAGTTACTGTTCTGCCATTTTTAAGCCCTGGAGAATTGAGAAAACGACATGAGATCTGTGAACTTTCTTTTTTTAAAAAATTTTTTTGAAGAATGAACAAAATGTTTATAATACACTAATGAGATAATTGTGCACAAAGAAAGATCCAAAAGCACTTTTACAAATTAGAATTAATGTAACAGTTCAGCAGGTTTGTTGGAACTTACCATGATGATAAAATTAAGCATAATTTTATGCTCTAACAAGTTCAAGACTGAATTTTTAAAAATCTAGGATTGAAAATAGTATCAAAGGCATAAAACATGTAAGAATAATGTCCCCATAGAATATGTATAAGACCTCCATACAAAATTTTTTAAACTTTTGTCAGCTTTATTGGGTTATGATTTACATACACTAAAATTATCTTTTTTCTGAGTACAGTTCTATGATTTTTAACAAATGCACATAGTTGTGCAACCACTTGCACAATTGGGAACATTTGCATCACCTCAAAAAGTTTTTACGTGTACCTTTGTAGGCAATCTACTTTCTTCACCTCCAGCTCCTGGCTACCACTGTTCTTTTTTATGGCCTTGTAACTGTAGTTTTTCCAAATGTGACATCAAGGATGTAATATAATTTTTAGCATTTTGAATCTGGCTTCTTTCACTTAGCATAATGCATTTGTGATTCATCCATGATGTTGCATGAATCAGTAATTATTTCCATTTTATTGCCAAATATTATTCCATTGGGTAGTGTTTCACAGTTTGTTTATTCATTCAACAATTAATTGGCATTTGAGTTGTTGCTAGATTTGACAATTATGAATAAAGCTACAACACTCTTCCCCACATGGATCTTTTTGTTAACACATATTTCATTTCTCCACCTATGAGTGGGATTGCTGGGTCAATTGATAAATGTTTTACTTTATAAAACATAACTAAACTGATTTCTAAAATATCTGTACCATGTTGCATTCCCACTTACTGTATAAATATTCTGGTGTTCCATGCTCTCGCCAGTACTTGGTATTACTGGTTGTTTCTATATTAGCTGCTCTAATAAATGTGTAATGATGTGTCATTATGGTTTTACCTTGCATTTCTCTAATGACTAATGATAATGAGCAACTTTTGATGTTCTTAATTGCTATTTGTACATCATCTTTGGTAAAGTTTCTACTCAAATCTTTTATACAGTTTTAATTGAGTTATTTTCTTCTTATTAAGTTATAATATCTCTTTATATATTCTGAATGAAAAATATTTTTATCAGAAAAGTATTTTGTAAATATTGTTTTCAGGCATGAAATTTATATTTTTATCTTCTTAGTGCAAAACTTTAAAAATTTTGAGGAAGTCTTATTTATTAATTTTTTAAAAACTTATTCATTCATGATTTTTATGTTCTAGCTAAGAAATTTTTCTCGACTCAAGGTTACAAAGATTTTCTCTTATGGTTTCTTTTATAAGTTTTATAATTTTAAGTTTGATATTTAGGTTTATGATTTATTGTGAATTAATTTTTTATATGGTGAAATGTGGGATTGAGAGTTTTTTGTATAAATTGGACAATTATTTTAGCACTGTTTGCTTAAATAGTTATCCTTTTACCATTGAATTGCACTGGCATCCTTGCTAACAATTAACCACATATTGGTGGGTTTGTCTCTGAACTATTTGTTGTTATGTAATAGGCATAACCTTTAGCCAGTACCACACTGTGATAGATTAAGCAGATAGATAATCATAGCTTAAACATATGTATATCACAATTATGTATAATTGTATAAATATTTTCTTCATATTTATATAATTTTCTATTTTTATACTTTTATAATATATGAATTATGTATTATGTATAATTATATAATGTTTAATTATATAATCATATATAATTGCATTGTACTTATTTTATATCAATTGCTGAAAAGAGAATATAAATTTATTTCAAGCATGCATGGGGTATTAACAATTATACTTTTACCAGAGCAAAAAGAAATTTTTAAAAAACTTTCAAATACTTAATAGTAAACACAACGCATTTTGTAGTCAAAAACAATAAAGACCGAAACTAAATGAGCTAAGAATTTGAATCAAGAAGCTAGAAAAAGAACCACGGAATACATCTGAAATACATAGAAGATAGGACATAGTGAAGATAAAAGCATAAGTTAGTATAATAAAATTATCTATTTCTTTTATGAAATGTTGCAGAAAATCAAAAAAGAGAAAAGTGTGCAGCTAATTTTATGATATCAAAAATAGATAAGGAAAATATCATCAAATTGGTATTAACTGATCAACACATAAGTGCACATATAAGAATAACATATATTGGATGTTGGGCAGGGGGGAGGGGGGAGGAGGGAAGAGGGGACGGGTATATGCATACACAAAGAGTGCAATGCGCACCACCCGACGAATGGACATATTTGCAACTCAGACTTAGTGGGGGAGGGGGGCAAGGGCAACATACGTAACCTAAACATCTGTACCCCCATAATATGCTGAAATAAAAAAAAATAGATAAGGAAAATATAAGAACATTATAGAACATAATTGTTAATGATCATAATGTGAGTATATTTTAAAAATTAAGCAAATCTAATCTTAGATTTTAGTAAAACAGGAACAGAGGGAGTTCCTGTGGCTAATCATAGAATATCTATTAAACATCAATTGTAAACAACATGCTTTATTGTAAAACTTCAAGTGTGTTTTAATTAATGCAATAATTGAGATTAAATGTTTACTATTGCCACTGCTATACAATATTTAACAGACAATTCAAACCCATTAAATAAGACAAGAAAAAGAAAAAGAGAAATTAGCTGGGAGTACTAGCCAGAGTAATCAGACAAGAGAAAGAAATTAAGGGCATCCAAATAGGGACCTTCTGTCCTCTTCTAGGTCAAACTATTGCTCTTTGCTGATGATCCAAAACCATAAACTGGGGAAAAGAATCCCTATTTAATAAATGGTGCTGGGAAAATTGGATAGCTACAAGTAGAAGACTGAAACAGGATCCATGCCTTTCACCTCTCACAAACATCAACTTACAATGGATAACAAACTTAAACCTAAGGCACAAAATTATAAGAATTCTAGAAGAAAAAGTTGGAAAAACTCTTATAGACATCGGCCTGGGCAATAAATTTATGAGAAAGACCCCAAAAGCAATTATAGCAACAACAAAAATAAACAAATGGGACATGATCAACATAAAAAGCTATTACACAGCCAAAGAAACCATCACTAAAGAAAACAGACAACCTAGAGATGGGAGAAAATATTTGCATGCTATACATCTGAAAAAGGGCTGACAACTAGAATCTATATAGAACTCAGGAAAATCAGCAAGAAAAAAATCAAACAACCTGATTAAAAAGTGGACAAAGGACATGAACAAAAACTTTTCAAAAGAAGAAAGACTAATGGCCAAGAAACATAAAAAAAATGCTCAACATCTCTAATCACCAGGGAATTGCAGATCAAAACCACAATGAGATATCACCTAACTCCAGCGAGAATGGCCTTTATCAAAAAGTCCCCAAATAACAAATGTTGACATGGATGTGGAGAGATAGGAACACTCATACACTGTTGGTGGGACTGCAAACTAGTACAACCTCTATGGAAAGTAATATGGAGATACCTCAAAAAGCTAAAAGTAGAACTACCATTTAATCCAGCAATCCCACTACTCGTTATCTACCCAAAGGAAAAAAAGACATTCCATAAAAAAAGACATCTGCACCCCAAATGTTTATAGCAGCACAATTTCACAATCACAAAGATGTGGAAACAACCCAAGTGCCCAACAATCCATGAATGGATTAACAAAATGTGGCATATGTATGCCATGAAGTACTACTCAGCCATTAAAAAAATGATGAACTACCTATTGTATCATCCTGGATTGAGCTGAAGCCCATTCTTCTAAGTGAAGTACCACAAGAATGGAAAATCGAACATCACTTGTATTCACCATTAAATTGGTACTAATTGAGAAACACTAATGTGCATATATGTGAAGTAACATCCATAGGGTCTCAGGCAGGTGGGAGGGGGGAGGAAGGGATGGGTACGTGCATACCTAACGGATGCAGTGTGCACTGTCTAGGGGATGGGCATTCTTGTCAGGTGATGCAAAGGCAATTTATGTAACCAAAGTGTTTGTACCCCTGTAATACTCTGAAATAAAATAATAATAATAATAAATAAAAATAACAAAATAAAATGTCAATTCTTCCAACTTTATTAATACAATTTCAATTAATACAATTTCAATTAAAATCAGAGACTGACAAAAAGGGAGATTGATTGAGATAGAATTAGAGAGAGAGAAAGAGCAAATGAAATTGAAAGAGTGAGGAATAAAAATAAGAAATATGGTAAAAATATATAAAAGTAGAGACCTCTTTCTGATATAATGCTTTCTAATAAAGTACTAATAATCCTATCCCTGTGCTATTGGTACAGGAATAATGAAGCAATTCAATGCAACAGATCAGAGTTCCCAGAAACAATCGTAATTACATAAAAAACTTGGAATATGATAGTGGTGATATTAAAAATCAATGAGAAAAAAAAGGAAACTCAGTATGTGCTGAGACAACTGTCTATATAGCAAAACATTAAATTTAGTTTTTTTCACAATATAAAAATAAATTCCACATGAATTAATAACCTCAATATAAGAATAAATACTTTAAAACTATTAGAAGAAAACATAGGAGAATATCTTTGAATTCTCAGACTTAGAAAGTATTTCTCTGATGAAATACAAATAGCAAAATGTATTGATTACTAGATGGACATTGGCTTTATAATTTTGACCAACAACGTCATAATAAAGTGAACAATAAGTCAGAGTCTGCAAGAAAATATTACAAAATATGTAAAAAACACAATTGATGTTGAGAATATATTAATAACTTATAACAAACATTATCTTGACTGTGGTGACGGTTTCATAGGTATATATTTAGATCAAAACTTTTCAAATTAAATACTTTAAATTGTACATTTTATTATATGTCAACTAAATATAAATTAAGCAGTTAAAAATTAATAGAAGACAACTCAGTAGGAAAATATGCAACATTTATGAAAAGCCAATTCACTAACAAACAAAAACTGAATGACCAATAACATATATATATAACAATATATATATGTTATATATATATATAACAATAACATATATATATATATATAACAAAATATTTAATCTCAGTAGCAATCAGGGAAATACAAATCAGAATAATGGTGGTTTCATTTAAAAGCTGTTGAATTAGCCAAAAAAAAAAAAAAGATAACAATACCAAATCTTGGCGTATGCTATGGAAAACCAAAACTCTCATACACTACCATCTGGAGTGTCAAATAGTGTAATCATATTAAAGAGTAGTTTACTAAATTTTTACTCTTTATTTACTAAAATTGAAAATATGAATATGCATGAATACACAAAGGCCCAGTAATCTGTATTTTAAGTACAAGAGAAAATCTTAATATATGTGCCACACAGTACACATATAAAGATGTCTATTGAAATAATATTTGCAGTAGCAACAATAGAACCCACTCAAAATGTCTACCAAAAGAATAGAAGAAACGATTATAATTTATTTCTAAAATTAAAGATTTAGTACTAACCAATAGTTAGGCTTAGTTATAAAGATCATGAATAAAATGAGTGAACATTTTGTAGAAGAAAATGCATAGAGTAAAACAATTTAATTAAAATTTTTAAATACACAAAGCTATACTAGACAGTATATAAAAATAAAATATATTTGTCATAAAAGTACAACAACACTGACTGAAAAGACATCTAATTTGTCAAATTTATAATAGGGATTACTTCTGGGAGAGATAGGGAGAGAGGTAAATAGTACTGAGGTGGAGAAATTTAATTTTGAAGGGATTTTGAATTTATCTATAATAATTTTTTTCTTTAAAAATACATACGTGTGTGTCTGTGTGTACAAAACACTGGTATTTGTAATATTGTTGTGTGCATCTTTCTGTGATTTTTAAAGATTTTGAAATAAAACAGTACCTTTCTATATTTGTTAAGATCAAGATAAGCTAATAAATGTAGAGCTCTTTGTAAAAGTGCAAAGCACTTAACACGTGTATACTAAATACATATAAGTATTTGAACAGAGTTTTAAGCAGCTACGTACTCATCTTCAGTGAAGTATTGATTGATAGATGATTGCACTTTCAAATTGCTCTAAATCTTTTCACTGTCATGTAACTGTAATTATTAAATGAATAACAAATTAGTGATTGACTTACGAATGCCAAGAAAATAACAAAGTGAAGGGACCAGACGGAGGTGGGAGTGAGAATGTGCAGATACGCTTGCCTTTCCAATATTCCACACCAGGCTTAGCACACTGTCAACATTCAATAAATGTTAAACAACAATAATAATAACAGGTTCCATCTGTGTGCCAAATTTAGAGTGGTAGAAACATACAACATTTACAGACCAAAAGGCCAGACTCCCCTTACTGATAATTCCCAATGTGCGCAGCATTTTTCTTAACTTAGTTAATAACATAAATATTCTTTCAGTCACTTAGGCAGAAAACATCCATTTCTCTTAACTCTACTATCGCCATTGTAATTCACAAACCCTTTCAGAAGCCTGTCGCCAGTCTCTTACCCTTCCAAACTATGGCT
The DNA here is from genome assembly GCA_963574695.1 of Propithecus perrieri. Classification (NCBI taxonomy): domain Eukaryota; kingdom Metazoa; phylum Chordata; class Mammalia; order Primates; family Indriidae; genus Propithecus; species Propithecus perrieri. Next base: position 12,320 of record CAUYRB010057056.1, read on the forward strand.
AGCATTGCTGCCAATTATTTTTCATAAAAACACAAATCTATTTACATTAGTTCCTTGCTTAGAAAACCTCTTATTAAGCTTCATTGACTAAGGGGATAAAAATTTTATTCTTCAGCTTGGTATATAAAACTTTGTAAAGTATTGCTTTAACACATTTCCAACAGAACATAATGCTACATCACTTGAAAATTCATTTATTTTTCAACTTGTATTATCTCAACAAAGAAAAAATAAAACATCTATCATTTCTTCTATTCTTTCCCTCCAGGAATGTAGACTAAGCGAGCCTTGGATTATCTAGTTCTAGGCTGTTTTCTCCACTAGGAGTAGATAATAACTATTTTGCATTTCATGTGTCCAAACTGAAGGTGGAACAGATCTAAAGACATTCACACTATTCACAGGCAGTATTTTGGAAAGTTTAGGCCTTTGAATAAATTAGTGCCTATTATTCACAAAGAATCCCTGGGATCTGTACCGTAGAAAATGATAGGTGTGCTTTCCCTAAAAACTGGATAGAAAATAGCCATATGTATTCCTTTAGAAGATATGCTCAAAGGACTTCAGCAATGTGGGAAAGTTGAAGATTCCTGTGTTCCATAGAGATGTCAACCATGAAGCTCATTGTCATGGCTCACCAAAAATACGATATCTTCTAAATCAAAGAAAGCAATGATACTGACAAAAATAACCTGAGACTTAAGACCTCCTCACCTGTGCTCATTCGTTAGGACCATGTGAGTGACAGAAGGGGAAAGAAGCCCATTACAAAATTGATGATTAAGTGATGCCAGCAAGAAGGCAGAGTAGGAAACACCAGGCCTCATTCCTCTACAGAAACACTGATGTAACGATGATGTATAGATCAAAGTACATTTATGAGAAATTTAAAATCCAATTAAGAGGTTGCAGTACTCTAGAAAAGCACAAAACCAAGAATAGCCACATTGAAATGAGTAAGAAGAGCAACTTCACTTTACCCAGGTTAGCTCCTTCCCCAAACTGGCATAGCTCAGCACTGAGAAAGATTGTCTCAGCCTGCAATTTCTCCCTCAGGGGAAAGAGAGATTAGAGAGACTAGAATGTCTATGAAATATCCCTGACCTGAGAGGCTGGTTTCTGTCTTGCCTCACATGGAGCACTGTTGAAACTGGCATTGTTCAGGTGACTGGAACAGTAAAAAACAAAGGAGAAAATGGCAGGCAGCTTACTGCAGCTGGCATAGTTCTGCAAGATTGGGAAAATGTACGAAAACTGAGGCTTCACCAAGGTGGGCAGGAGTGGAGCATGCTTCCAATGTCCTGGCCTTTCAGTGTGCTGCCTGAGGGGCCAGCTTCTGTTTCAACTTCAATTCAACCACTGACAGACTAGCATACTTTGGTGGTGGTAGCTAAAAGCAAAGGAATTTGGTTGAGTTGCTTGCTGTTTGAGAGACTCACAGAATCTCTAGCCAGATTGGTGAAGCTCTTCTCCTATGAAGGCAATCCATAAAAACTAAGAGAAATAGCTGTTTCTTCAAATGCACAGACATCAATGCAAATCTATGGGGAACACGAAGAATCAGGGAAACATGATGCAAGCAAAGGAATAGTTAGACAACTAAATGAAACCAGGAAACAATACATAAACAAAATGAGAATAGAGGGCACTCTCACTGAGGTTAGGTGATATCTCATTGTGGTTTTGACTTTTAATTTAAAAAGTTTCCTCTAAACATCTGGGATAATTCCATTCATGTTGTGGTAGCGTATAAAACTCCATCATGAATTTTTCTCTTATTTCATGTTAGAAAGGGCTTTGAAGGAAGCATAGCAGATTGATAAAAAATTAAGTCAATATTGATAAAATCGTTTAAAGTCAAACTCCCTAATTTTGGAATCCTTTTGCATGTCTCGTTAACGGACAACCTTTTAGATGTCGGGTTACACGAAGCCGCTGGGAAGAGCAGAGGGTGGGGGCAGCGACCCTGGCCCGGCGCGTCCCCGCGGCGCCCGGGGGGCAGGGGCGGGCGCGGACCCCGAGCTGCCGCCTCGAGTGGGCGCTGGGAGGCCTGAAGCCCGGAGCCTCCGCGGTGCCGCTCTCCGGCCCGGGGTCTCGCTCCCGCCCGCGCCCGACGGGAAAAGGGCGCTGCGCCTCCCAGCAAGCAGGCGCCGCCCTCCGGCCGCCCCGCGCGCCTCCCTTCGCTCCCGCGTTGCGCGGCCGCGTCCCGGCCCGCGCTCCGGCAGGGCGCGCCCTGCTTCGGGCCGGTCGGCAGCTAACGGAAACCGCTCCGCGCCGTCGACTCCGTCTGAAGGACGCGACCGTGCAGAGCCGCCCCATGGGCAGTTACCTGAGCCGGGCTCGCCCGTGCCCGCCGTGGCCCGCTCTGCGCGGCGGGGACCGGCTGGAGAAGCCCGGGCGCCTGCGGCCCGCCCACGCCCGCCGTGTTCCCCCCGCCTCCCGGGCTAACTCGGCGGCCCAGTCCCTGGAGCTGACGCGCAGGCTGTCTTACGAGGACCGCGTGGCTTCACCCCGTCGTCGCCAGCACCGGCGGCGGCTCCTTGTGGTCCACAGGCAGCGATATCCGATGGAGCGGGCCCGGTGTCTGCACCTGCGCGTCTTTTCCTCGGCGCCCTGGAGGGGCCGTCAGCACCAGCCGGCGCTGTCTGCTTCCAGCTCCAGGATGCTCTGCACCTCCGTGACCCTGAAGATGGCATCTGCTAGGGGCAAACTGACGCTCCGCGTGGCTCTGGAGCAGTCGGTCGTGTATATATGGCCCTCACTCGCGGACCACCTCTCCAACCCTCATGCAAAGGAGGCCCTGATGAGGGCCCTTAGAGAGAGCAGTCAAGTGCGAGCCGAGGAGGAGAAAGCCCTGACCACCCCGGGTGACAGGAGGAAAGCACTAGCAGAGCACCAGGACGGCCACATGGCCCTTGAAAGGCAGGACGGTCCGCGAAGGGGCTCAGATGGCAGGGGGAGTGCACAGTCTGCATTTCAGAGCCTGATGGTCAACGGAGGCCTCTCTTCCTTTGTGCCCAGGCCTGGGCCTCTGAAGAGAGACTTCTGGTACAAGAACTCAGCAAACAGGCTGCTAAGGAAATCCCAGACCTCCTTCACAAGCACTTGCAGCAGACAGACTGCCATCAGCAGTTCATACAGTTCCACTGGAAGCTTCCCACTGCTGCAGAAGAGAAATGGTGCAGGCGCCACTGGGTTCCCCAGCCCAGCCGCGTCCGGTTCCCAGGTGGCAGAAGAGAGCACCAGCGAGGAAGGCCGGCAGGCTAGCACTTTAGCCTCAGTGGCACCACAAAGGAAGATCAAGCATGAAAGGGTGGTAGATGCTCCCTCAGGGCAGAAACAAAACCTGAGGGATTGCTCTCCTCCATTTGACAGTTCCAGGCCCCAGAAGCACAAGATTTCTCTGCTGCTTCCCTATAGAAGAAATGACCCGCTGATCCTGCCCTCACCCCCCCAGCTAGGTTATCGAGTCACTGCTGAAGACCTTGACTTAGAGAAGAGAGCAGCCATCCGGTGCATCAACCAGGTCTTGAAGGGTAAGACTGAGGCCATATCCACCTGCGGGGCCGTTCAGCCTTTCCTGTCTTCCACTCTGCCTGCTTCCGGGGCTTTCTGCACCAGTCCCCCTCCAGTCTCAGCACTCATTTACAGTGCAAGTGCTTCAGGAAGATCGCAGAACTCCCCAGGCCCAGGGGCCTTCCTATAATCTGCTGGTGTGATTGCCTCTGTGGGCTGTTTGTTCCGGTTCTCCTCTTCACTTTGCCTGGCCTAGCTGTAAAGAAATTGGTTCCCTTTCCCTGGCCCACCAGGAGTCTGTTCCCCATACTTTGCTGCTCGGCCGTTGCTGGTTCCTTGGTCAGGCTTTGCAGGAGACAACCGTGAGGCTAGCTTTGCTCTTGAGGGAGCCCAGGAGACCCAGTCAGCCCAGGGAAGCTCTGGTGGACCCAACAAGATGGTCAACTCTCCCTAGAGAGATAATGTTCTATTCCCATCCTCCTTTCTGCCAGATGTGCCCCAAAGGTTGGGTGGCTGGAGGTTGTTAGCCTGGCTGACCCCAGTGGTCAGGATCCTCACAACAGCAGAGGGGAACTTTGGACAAGTTTTCCTCCACGCAGGAGAGGGCAGGATACCCGCTGCTGCTGCAGTTGCCTCTTCCTGCCTCTCTCATTTGCTTAATTAGGCTCTTGTCCATCTTTCTTACACAAAAAATTATGCACACACAGAGGAATTTTTGCTTACTTACCAAATGTTCATGTATCTTTTCTCTTTGAATTAGTAGTGGAGGAAGAATTGAATTATTAGTATATGTGTGGTGACACGTTTAGCCAGACTTAACTGTGTTACACTTTCTGTGGCCCAGCGAATAGGACAGTCGTCACACTCTCTGGCTCTAGGTACCGACTCCTGATTTCTGCATCTTCAGTGTATGGGATGGCAAGCCATGCACAGACCTCTTCCTTCTGCTTCTCACCTGCCCACCTGACCTCACTGTGGGTTAGATCTGTGGTCCCCAAACCCCTGGGCCCCAGCCTGGTACCCGTCTGTGGCCTGTTAGGAGCCAGGCTGCACAGCAGGAGGTGAGCAGTGGGTGAGTGAGTGAAGTTCATCTGTATTTACAGCCGCTCCCCATCACCCACATCACCGCCTGAGCTCTGCCTCCTGTCAGATCAGCGGTGGCATTAGATTCTCACAGGAACACGAACCCTACGGTAAACTGCACATGCGAGGGATCTAGGTTATGTGCTTCTTATAAGAATCCAATGCCTGATGAGCTGAGGTGGAGCTGCTGCAAGTACAGATTATCATCAGCAGAGAGGTTTGACTGCACAATAGATGTAATGTACTCGAATCATCCTGAAACCACCCTTCCCCGGTCAGTGCAAAAATTGTCTTCCGTGAAACCAATCCCTGGTGCCAAAAAGGTTGGGGACCACTCTTCTAATTCACTCGGGCTCTTATTTTTTATTAATATTATTTCATTGTTTCTGCTCCCTTTGGGTTTGCTCTTTTTTTTTTTTTTGCCAGTTTTTAAGATGGAAGATTAGGCTGTGGATTTGAGACCTTTCTCTTTTGTAATATGGATGTTTAAAGCTATAAATTTTCCTCTAAGCACTGCTTTATTGACATCTCAAAAATGTAGATATGTTATGTTTGGATTACATTCTGTTGAATATATTATCTAATTTCCCCTGTGATTTTTTCTTTGATCCATACATTTAGAAATGTGTTCTTTAACTTCTAAATATTTGGTGATTTTCCCACATTTCTTTTCTTTTTTTGATTTGTCATTTTCTTCCATTGTGGCCTTAAACCTACTTTTAATTATTTCAATTCCTTTAAATTTATTGGGATATTTTAATGGCCAAACATATATTTTTCCTGGAAAATGTTTCATATGTCCTTGGAAGTATGTTTCACTGTTTTGGGGCAGAGCATTCTGTGTTAGTTAGGTCAAGTTTTTGGATAGTGTTGTCCGATTTTTCTTATCCTTACCAATATCCTGTCTAGTTTTTTTCAATCAGTTATTGTGACTGGGCCTTAAAATATTTAACTATAATTGTCTTATTGTCTATTTCACATTTCAATTCTGTAAATTTTGGCTCCATGGATATTGGGGCTCTGTTGTTAGCTGCATATAAGTTTTAAATTGCTATATCTTCCTGATTATTGATCCTTTTATCATTATGAAATATCCCTCTTTGTCTGTAGTAATAAAGCCTTAAAGTCAGCTTTGCCAAATATTACCACAGTTACTTTGGCTCCCTTGTGGATACTGTTTGAAATTAATATATTTTTCCATTTTTTTAGTTTTAGCATATTTATATTTTTTAACCTAAATTGTTTTTCTTAAGTCTGCATATACTTGGATCTTGCTTTTTAAAAATCTAATCTCTGCCTTTTTATTGACCATTTTAACATATTTAGATTTAGTGTAATTATTGCCATGGTTGGATTTAACTTTTCCATTTTGCTATTTATTTTCTATTTGTCTCATGACTTTTATCTCTTTTGCTCCTCTGTTCCTCCTATACTGTCTTTGTTTATGTTAAATAATTTTCTTAGTGTATCATTTTGATTCACTTCCTTTTTTACTTTTTTTTTTTTTTTTTTTTTGATACATAGTCTCACTCTGTTGCCTGGGCTAGAGTGCCGTGGCGTCATCCTAGCTCACAGCACCTCAAACTCCTGGGCTCAAGCGATCCTACTGCCTCAGCCTCCTGAGTAGCTGGGACTACAGGCATGTGCCACCATGCCCGGCTAATTTTTTTCTATATATTTTTAGTTGTCCAATTAATTTCTTTCTAATTTTAGTAGAGACGGGGTCTCGCTCTTGCTCAGGCTGGTCTCGAACTCCTGAGCTCAAAC